>JACXIL010000187.1:1990325-2044681 GCA_014737365.1 Bombus soroeensis
AAGTGGGCGATACATGGTGTATAGTGATAGATCTACGAAATTCTCAGAATTCCAGGCTGATCGTTTTGACCGGCTCGATAATTCTTGAGTTAATTCCACTGAGAATATACATAATATAACCCGAAGTAGAGAAGTAGAAAGATTATCTATCCAACCAATAACATGAATCTTCTTGCCAGGCCCCTCTTTTCCGTTTCAGTCTAGGAAAACGCTTCAGAGAATCGACTCCGGTGGCTCGATTCGAGGAGCAATCACCGCTTACGCCTACCCTCAAAGGATCTGTGCCGAGCGCAGGCGAAAGGAAGAAGAGGTTTAAACTTACGGCCCGATGGGTGAGTCTCGTAGAATTTCAGCATGGAACGGTCAGATGTGTAACGGACGAAAGTGAGGAGAAAAAAAAGAGAAGAAAAGAGGAAGAGGAAATCCATAGCAATTGTTCACTGGTTTTTTAGTGCGGGTTAGCGTTATCGTGCCCCATCTGAAAACTCTTTAGATGGACGCTTAAAAGCCTCGGGTACGAAAATTGCCGGCTGACCTAAATAACGATCTCTCTATTTCATTCATTCCGCGGCGCGGAAAAAGCGCTGGCGACACGCAGTCGACGACGACGCCCGACGCGACGTTCGCCACCGCTGCCGCGTCGGTTTCCCTCTCTGTTCGGAAATAATTAGCCCCAGACCGCCACCGCGTGCAAATATGATGCGTATCGAATCGATAATTCCTTCCCAGTGAGAAGAGCACGACGTGTTTACCAGCCCTACATCGTAGCCAAATTCAGATGCCAAGGAGATCAGCCGGAAGGGGTTGAATCTTCGACGATCCCTCGATCAATGGCCGTTTCGTTCGATCGGCACGGTGAACGTTGCTTCTTCCTATTCGAATTGCCTCCGAAGCGATTACCGATCTATCATTACCGATAAATCAAAGACACGATCGTCGATCGATCAGCCTTGCGAATCTTCGTGGATCCTTGGGTATCCCCCGTTTTCTTACAAGTTGTGTCGAACAAAGTCGCGCCTAATACCTTGGAAATGAAAGAACAGGGCGGCAGAAAGAGAGATAGGGAGAAGGAGAGAGAATGCTAAAGATTCCCGTTAATCGCGCGCGTCCTATGGTTTATGTCTAACTTAGAGATTTAGGTAAACCAAGGTTATCCGAGGCGGGTGGCAAGGACCGGTCTCGGTGCGACATGCAGCCGCGAGAAAAGTGGCAACGATCGAATATCTTGTCCTTGACGGACCTTGTAAGCCTTTTTTCTTCCGATGCTTGAATCCCTTGCTACTTACCACCTTTCGGATGATCCTCAGATATTCAGGGCCTGTTTCCTCGACCTGGCGGAGGGAAACTGTTCAGTGATTAACTACCAGCTACTGCCGATCTGTTCACGCGAGAACACATTCCCTACTTCCAGTAGCAGAACCACTTGTACCCCCGAGATCGATTCGCAAACCACCCCTTGCACGTGTAGCAGAGATTCGATTCACCACCAACGATTCGAAAATCCCTCCAGCGAGTGTGCTTTTGCTTACCCCCGACAGGAAGATCACGAATCTCGAGAAATCAAGCACGAATTCCTTGCTTTATCTTAAACCACGCGGTGACGCGTCTCGAACAAATGGAACCAGGACGATCCCACTAACTCGACTGCTCGACGACGAATTATACCAGCTGATATTAGGCGTGGAGGCCAGGATACTGGTCCAGAAGGGTGCATCCGAGATTCGAACGATCCGTACACATCGTAGTCATGCCCTAGATTCGATCAACCCGGTCTGAACCCGATCTATCGTTCCCCTCTTAGCTCATTCGTTCCACGAATCGGTAATCGAGGTGTTAAAAGGGTGCTCGAAGGGGTTGTTTGGCAACATGACGGTTAAACGTGAAGCGACTACGCGTCGTGGTTGCCGCCACAGCACGACTGGCCGGCCGGCCGAACTACCCTCACTGCTTTCGCCCCGTATCTCCTGCCTGCTTTTCCTCTTTCACTCGCGCGCTCTCTCTACCCTTCTCTGTCTCTGCTACCCTCACCACCACCACCGTGCACCCCTCTTTCCCCCATTCGGCGATCCATCGAGCTGCTATATATGCGTTTCCTTTCTTCCTTTTCCAACTCGATATTCCGTCACCTTCTCGCATCCCCGAATTTCCCGTGACTTTTCGATTTTCCGCGTGACATTACGTTGCTTGCAGTTTCAAACGTTTCCGTCGTGGTCACTTGGAACGTATTAAAGGTAATTTGCGTAGAAATTGGCGTCGTTTCTATGTTAAAGTCGTTTTACAGATTAGAATCGTTCGTTTTCGAATGTTTCAAGGTTTATGAAGTCAAATTTAACTCTTGGATATTGCTACATTGTTTTTGGTAACGTTTTGCGTCGTGCAAGTTTTCTTTTGACATCGTCTTTCAGTAATAATATCGTAGCAATGTTATTTGTAATCATCTTTTCTACTTCTCATTTAATATGGAATTGCGTTTATTCGACTCTATCGATTTCTAAAATAAAAATGAAATGTATTAGGGTCAAATTTCCTTCTAACGATAGTTTTCAAAGGTTAACACGTTTTACGACACAGAATAATATAAGTTTATCTTTTTATGTAAATTCCTTCGATAATAACGCAAAATCCGTTGTAAACCTTTCAAATCGACCTACAGAAGAAGTCGAACCAAAGATGCGACACGATGCGTAACAAAGAAGAGAAATGCACCTCTCGGTCATACACATAAGCCTCCGCACTACCGATAATAATTAATTCAGCAAATTGAACACTCATCACAGCAGACGTGCCGTGTTTGAACACCGTGTTAACTCGCCGCTGTAACAATATTACAACAATCATCGCTTCGGTGATGACGAGTGCGTCACGTGCGCCTGCAAATTATAGTAACAGGGCGTAATTCACGAGACACGATGGATTCTCGCCTGGAACGAAGCAAACAGACCGGATCGATCGCGATCGCGTGTACTGTCTCAAAAATATAGACGTCCTCGAGACGTCTTTGGACGCCGCGCCGCACCGCGCCAATGGAAAATTTTAAAAACAGAGTCGTTAGCTTTTAAGATCGTAAAAAGCTGCGAATAAAACGTTGTGTATTTTATTTCTAAAACGCCGCTCGATCGAGCCACGGAAGGGTTACATCGAGTTATTTTTACGCTCGACGCGTTTCTTCGTGGCACAGAAGGAAGAAGGAGTAATGGTCTTTCAGAAATTCTCAGTTCATGTATCAGTAACAACCATTGCTCAGTGTAAATTATCTCGCGTGCTCGATCGAACGACGAGTAGCGTCTCTTTAGGTGCACTCGCGGTCGGAAGTCGAGAGGATCGAATCGTACGATGGTTGAACCGAAATGGTCATCGTCGATCAAAGAACATTAGTTACATTTGGACGCAATTATGAGGAATTACGATCGAATTCTCAAAAAAACTGTCAACAATTTTTAATATAATCGTCCGTTTTTTTGCAACAATCCAGGAATGGCTTCCCACAGAAACGACGATGAAAGACGATGAAAGTAACAAATGCACTAATCTGTCTCGGAACGGCACTCGATCTTGTTTGCAGGTTTTTCTAAGATGGATGAACATAAAAGAAGCTATATACGATTCTGTCCTTGGTTGGTGCCTTTCGTTTGTACACGCGATAACTTAAACAGTGCCTTACACGTGACACGTCGAGAGAAACGTCGCGTCGCCTGCAGGATTTATTCTGTAGCCGGGATAAACTGCGTTGGAAATAATATCCTTAAACGCGGTGCAGCTTTCACGATGGCACGTCAAAAAGTTTGACAACGACGGCATGGTGCATTAATTAAAATGAAATCCTCGGTCTGGCACGGCCAGCTCGGCTCCTCTAATTCGCCGGATATTCCGGTCCAGCTCCTTCAACGTCCGCCCGGGATTCGAACAATCTCCTTAAACGATGCGGAAATTAGCAATGAAATTATTATTAGACACGTAGAGAGAGAGAGAGAGAGAAAGCACTCATAGAATCAGTGGAATATTCTAAGAGAGATGAAATGGCAGGTTTTTCGTGGAAAAATATCGGGATAAGATTAGATACGTTGAATTGACAAATTTTTGTAACGTATTTGCTAACAGTACATTACTAACATTTTATTGGAACATTACTGATAACGTTACTATGGAACATTACTAATAATTATCAGATTACTCTATCAAAATGGATAAAATCTTAGTATCATAAAGTAAGATACGATTATTTAGTCAGTTATAACGTCTTAGATGTTTTAACATGTTTAACATTTATACTTTAATATCTTTCATATTTATGAGAATATATCGAATTAAATATATTCCATTTACCCGCATTTTCCTCTGCCTTAAACGTTTCATAGACAATAGAAATTAACCATGAAAGTAATAATGATTATTTCCATTGATTAATTAATTAATGATAATGACCTTCTAATACTCTACTATCTACTGTTCATAAATATTTTACCGATTTTTATGAAGTAATCTCATAACACTTTCTTCATATGGATAAGCATCTACATCTAGTCTCTCCAATCGATATTAGATTTTCATCCTTGCAGAACGAATTCGCATAGCCGAAGTTTCGTTTCGGCCGCCTCGTTTCCGCAAACTTTGCCAATCTTTCACGGTCTCTTTACGCGAGAGCGGCTTTTCACCGAGCAAATACCCATGAACAGCTGCGCCAGGTTATTAATCAATCGTTCCCCTGACTGGACGAATTTCACCAGTTTGTTTTAACTTAGTGTGCACTAATTCGTACACATTGGTGGCCCCCATTCCACGTAATCGCAGGGGTCGTGTATTTCGCGAACGATTTATTTTCTTTCCGGTTGCCTTTCCCCTTATTCCACGTGGCCATTCGCTAGCCAGCCATTTCACTATTTTACCTAGAATAATAAAACTCCAGATTAATCCTATCAGTCAGAGTTTCGAATGGCATTTCGAAGCAACGTGTTCTTCAATTGGTTCGATGTTGCGTCCAATATGAAACATAAGCAATGTTATTGTTCTCGAGTTTTCTAAGAAGATAAAAAACAATCTTTTCGGTGGAAAAATGTATATTGTATGCTGAATACGATATTAAATATTGTAAGTATTAGAATAATTTATTTTATTTTCTAAATTAAATAAAAGTAAAAAGTTTAAACAAAAGTAAAATTTAAGCCCCAACTTTAGTGTTTTTGAAAAAAATGAAAGTGGCAGATACTCTCGATTTGCCATTTGTTCTACGTGTGTTGAACAACATAAATGCCAAAATCAACAAATATACGTTCTCTGTTTATAAGAAAAATCACCACTTCCGTTTGGCACTTTCGTCATTTACTATTGCAACTCCTGAATTAGCAGTTTGATGGAGATCCAGCTATCGAATGGCAGAGACTTTCAATTAGCGACACAGTATCGACTCGTTATCACAATCGGAAGTGGAGTCGATTTATCGATTCCGTCAAGCTAATATCGCGCAAAACTATTCCGCGTCTCACGTTCTACGTGCCCGTTGCATATTTACATGCTCGCCGTTCGGACCGAAATATAGCTCAACTAATGAGTCTCTCCGTTCCCAAAGAGAGTTGCCGTTGTTGCGACAGCGATCTTCGTTGGTGAGCGTTCAATTCTACATCCCCAATCCTATCTATTTCGGGTATCGATTTCGAATGACTTTGCTCCGTCGATCCTCGGTTCGATTGGCGCATTACAAGATGGCGGATCGATTGCCAGTGAATATGACTCCTTCACCACACTCTTCATCCGTCAATCAAACCACAATCCGATCAAAAAGGATCTTAAGGGAGAGAAGCGTTAAGAACTCGTTGTTAATGTCCTTATTTAAGCCGTACACCGTGATTACGTCGGTCCGCCAATATTCTTGCATGACCTAATTTCCGTCCCACTACCCACTCCCTCCTACCTATCACTTCTCTCTTCTGTCACCCTACCCCAACTCACCAAGACGAGTCTAAACACAAGACCGAGTTATACTTATTCTACAAATAATTATCCCCGCTACGTGTATCCCCTTGTTGATTTTCCAGTATTGCCTCGGCTTTTATTACCTGCAAACGCGTATACATATATATATATATACTTAGGTATGATGAGTCAGCTTTAGGGAAACACTCTCCTTCCCTGCGCTCCCGCCCCATTCCTCCATTCCTCAAATTATCCCGTAGTACCTGTATGCCCTCCCCTCCCCAAACCTTCCTGCATCACCTCACTTCTTTGTAGAGATTTGCCACGGTGCTTTCAATACACCTGCTACCGGCTATTGTTAATGTAACACCAGTTGGAAGGGAGAGATTATTGTCCTGACAGACACACCATTCCATTTCCTTCCATCAATCTTGGTTCTACGAGTACCGATGACCGGCACGAGGCACCGATTCATATTTTTGCAACGACAACGGATGCGATGTGAAATTTAGAACGAGCGCGAACGTGGTAATCAATGAGGTAAGCCGGGATACGTGTATCTCATTGGTTATTCCGCGACAAAACGCGCATGACAGTTTCCTTCTGTGTGTGTCTCTCTCACACACACACACTCTCTCTCTCTCTCTCTCATACGCGCGATTTTCGTCCCTCATCTCTTTCTTCAAACTCTCTGTCCTGCTCGTTCGCGCTCCCACCATGGAACATCCAAACTCCTCGTCTCACCGTTCATCACATACCCTCGCTCCTTTCGCTTCTCCTTTTCCACCTGATTTTCTCTGTATTCCCCTCTGTCGGTCCTTCCTGACAAAAGTGCATTATTACACTGCAATGAAAAGGGATAATGTATCCCGGTTGTGCTCCGTTATTTCTCCATCAATCCTACTCTGCTGGTGGCTATCGTGGTTTCAACATTTTTTCCTTTCTATTTCAGCTGGTAATCAATTAGAATTAAAAAAAGTGTGGAAATAACGAGACGAAAGAAATGACGAAGTTCGTCGTGTAATAGTATAAAGGAAATAGTATAAAGGAAATAGTATAAAGGAAATTTTAAACGAAAGAAGTAATCTGTTAATTAATTATTTGAATGAGTTGAACAGATCACAATGGATCTTGCTCGGTTTTTATTCAATAAATGGTTGCCTGTTTAATAAGTAAATTCTGCTGTTGCTGTGGGATTTTTTAAAATCCGGGTAAAAGCGGTACAACGTTTATTAGCCTCTCGAAAGGAAAGGTATTAATTAATGAAATGGCGATGCATTCTAAGGACGAGCTAATATCCGTTTGCAGTACCGTAATATGAAAATGAATAAACAGAAAACCATGATCCGTTATGATTACTAGTAATAAAGTGTATCTATTCTATATACAATAATAAGTTATAAACTTATTTTTAAATAATTGTTTTGATATATTTTCATAACTCATAAAATGCCATTGTAGCAATTAATGAAATTTTATTGATAAAAGAAGAGTACATATGATAGATACAACTTGATTATTGTGTATTGGAAAGAAAGGAATTATCGATCATATATTCTTACATTATTGTTTGCTCAAATAATTAAAGCATCCTCAAGTGTGTGCATTCTTTGGTAAGATACATACTATCATTTCGAAATCAGATCTGGGCAGCGCAATCCTTGCTTGTCACTGCATTCTACTGTGCACTCACATGCACTTTTATAATATTCAATTTTATCACAATGAGGCGCTGGTGAAGATATCAACGGACGCTTTAAATTTCACCACACTCTTTGTAAACACGCGTCCTTCCCTGTCGACGGCTCGAGTGTGTCTTTATACTATTTTTGATCGCTTGCTTTACGATACGCCACTTGTTTCGTTTATTCTCAAGTTGATTACCATCTTTAAGAAAACAAATTATTCTTGTAGAGTATCTTACGGACCTAGTATTTCATTTGAAGGAAATGAAGCGTTAAGTTAACAGTAGGCTGATAATGAGCTTTGTGTTGAGCTCGGCGCGTGCATCAACCGATGCATAATTGTGTTAAATTCTTCTGTGACAATAGTAACCAGTTCGTACGCAATACGATAAAGCTGTGGTTATATGCGCTGTCCCCGTAACCATAATCGTATTCGTACAAACATGTAATCAGCTTTCTGTGCGGTACTTAAATGTCTTGAAGTTCATGCTTTCTAAGATTTACTTGTTGGGCATGAATGGACAGGTGCAACCCTCCAGGGAGAGGTTAGGTAAGTGTCAAATTTAATGCGAGTCAATTACGCATAAAAATTTCCTAGTAATTGATTTCTTCCTTCACTGCTCATAGTTGTGAGCAACGGTAATTTACGTTCATTAATCATACCCTTTTTATTACTAAAATCTAGATCATAATTCTTAATGATCCTACTTTATTCTTTTTTCATTCACTAAGTAAACTTTTTCGTATAATTGATCGTAAAGAAAAAAAGTTTTAGAAATATATGAACCGTTGATTTATCAAATGTCGTTTATTCTTAGGAGGTTTTACTAACAGTACTATAGGGCTGTTCTCTGGGATTATTGCCACTGACCGTGTTCCAAACATACAACTAGCTACTACAAACAATGAATTACCTATGGATGATTCCAATACCAGTACAGAAGTTGATAGCAAAGTCAAAACAAAATTATTATCCATGTGGAATAATGTTAAATATGGTTAGTGTGAAACAATTTCATATTTAGTTAACACATTCAATGCAGAAAACATGAATGTAAATGTTATAGAAAAATTGATTCCTGCCACCATCCTTCAATTTTATGTGCCACATTGAACGTGCTAACACATATTGCAACAAATCTCATTTAGATTTGATTTCTTTGAAGGCTGGACCATCAAAGTAGTTAAACCAAATTTCTCAAAAGAATCTCCAGTATGCTTACTTGGAAAAATTTATCGTAAAAAGCCGGAGGAATTTTTGGAAAAGGCTTCAGAAGCTGAAAAAACTTTAGACACTGGAAGTGAAATATCTTTAGCTATGGATGCTATTAGCTTTGAAGATGGCATAGAGGAATTTAAGAAAGATTTTACTTCGCGTCTTTGGTTAACATACAGAAGGGAATTTCCTATATTGAATGGTTCTACATTTACCACTGACTGTGGTTGGGGATGTATGCTACGTAGTGGTCAAATGATGTTGGCACAGGCATTGGTCTGCCATTTTCTTGGAAGAGGCACTTATCTTCATCATAAATTTTAGTTATAAATTGCAATACAATAATTGTTGATTATACATATTATACATATATCATATATATTTTACTATTTTTATAGAATAATTCATTTTCTCTATAGAATGGCGGTGGCAGATAGATCAACCACTAAAAACAGAACAACAGAAATTGGATGAATATAATCACAGGTTAATAATTAAATCGTTCGGAGATCTGCCAGATAGTACATCTCCATTTTCCATACATACACTTGTTTCTTTGGGTGCCCTGTGGGGAAAACGTGCAGGAGATTGGTATGGACCTTCCTCTGTAGCTCATCTTTTAAGCCAAGCAGTAGAACAAGCAGCAGAACGACATCCAGTATTTAGTAACTTGGCTGTTTATGTTGCTCAAGATTGTGCAGGTGATACAACAGCTGAGATACTTCTATTTGAATTGAATAATATTATTTGATAGGAATTTCTCGGTATACTCCCAACATCTAATTTTTAATATTTTTTTACAGTTTATCTGCAAGATATAGAAAATGTATGCCAAATGCCAGATGGCAAGTGGAAATCTCTTATACTTTTTGTACCTTTAAGGCTTGGTGCTGACAAATTGAATCCTGTTTATGCATCTTGCCTAACACATTTACTTACGCTAAATACCTGTATTGGAGTTATCGGTGGTCGACCTCGCCATTCGCTTTATTTTATTGGTTTCCAGGAAGATAAATTAATTAATCTAGACCCACATTATTGTCAAGAAACTGTTGATGTATTAAAAGATAATTTCCCTTTGACGAGTTTTCATTGTACTTCACCAAGAAAAATGTTAATATCAAAAATGGATCCTAGTTGTTGTGTTGGATTTTATTTTCATAATAAAATGCAATTTACAAACTTTATGGAGATTGCTCCCTCTGTATGTATAGTCATTCTCATGAAAATCATTGTTCTATATTTTAGATAATTCGTAAATCCAATGATATATTTTTGGTATTGCAGTACTTGGTGCCGGAAGATGAAAAAGTCGACTATCCGATGTTTTTATTTTGTGAAGGGAGCGGGAAAGATCTCCAACAAAAAATTGAAATTGTAGAAAACATAATTCCCACTACTACCTCATTTACAGGTAATGGGACGTCGTATGATGATGATCTTGACGAGTGCGAAGAATTTGAACTAGTACAGTGAGATATTTATCACAGACATTAAAGAAGAAATATCATGTACTTAAAAAATATTCATGGATAGTTACTGGAGAAGAATGATAATGTTTGTCATTAATCATAATTCTCTCTTCATTCGTCCATATATGTACAAGGAAGGAATCAATTGACGACTTTAGCAGCTGACAACGTTGCATATTAGAGAATTGAGTATTAATTTCTAACATGAATTTATGCCGCAAAATGATCTTTAGATCTCAACGTGTTCGTTAAATGACTGACGTGAATTAATATATCAATATTTTCCATTCGCGATAATGCATTTATATATTCAGATTAGCGTTATCGTTGATACTTTATCTCTGTGATCATAATTTAATGCGGCTTTCTGTATATCAGTTTGTTGTGGCACAATTTTTTTTATCTTGTGTATTGATCTCAAAAGTTATTGCTTTTAAATAATTGTTAGGATGTTGATTTACTATATGACTTAGAATTGTCATAACCAAGAAGATATTTATTCTTTTTCGTACAATTATCACGTCAAGAACTTGCGTAGATCGTAAGTTGGCGATTTTGTTATGAAGAGTACTTTTTATAAAAATTTCTTAATTCCTTACGGAAATGTTCCTGACATAACTTATTTTGTAACACAGCAATATTAGATTTTTCTTAAATTTCTTGCAAAAGCAACTTGAGTATATTTCGTTGTGTGCTTAAGTCAAAAATGTGTATGTGTGTGCAATCATCAGCGCACATTATACATATATTTAACCATATCTACCTGTTATAACATTGAAACATCAATTAATTTAAATTTTTTTTCATAATACAATTTTAAGTTATTTATTTATTTAATATGTATTCTAATTTTCGTTTGACGACTATATTGAACTTATACTAAGTTCCCAAAGCGCATTACTGCGTGTGACATAACGTTTTATGTTATGAAAGAGAAACATGTAATTAACCCTTTGCACTTGAGAGGCGACAGTCCCTATTCATGCTAAATTTTGACATCTCCAATTGATGAGAGTGCAATATTAGTTAGTAAATTGCTTCGTTTGTTCTTTGTGTTCTTTATTAGGAAGTGTAAAGTGTTAGACTAAAATGGAGATAAAATATTTAAACCGAAATTATGGTTCTAATAACGTCTTCGACGTTAGTTCGGATTCGACGATCATGGCGAAAGTATAATAGTTTAGAAACCCTAAAAAAATGGTTTTCGGAAGTGAAATTAGCTCAAATGAAAATGAACTTAATTTTGAACTGTTGAAAAATGAGATCAATTACATTCAAGAATGCATCTTGATAAATGCTTTATAAATTATCATACAAAAACAAAATACAGAGACTAATATTACAAAATCATATTTTAAAAGATGTAAATATAGATAAAGTATTAGAATATAATGTTTTTGTAAGTTAATTTGTATATAAAATCATTTTAAGCTAGCTGTAAGACACGCGTCACGTATACGCTAAATTATCCAGATTAGCTGCTACGCCCGACCGAAAAAGCCCTCGAGTGCAAAGAGTTAACAAGCATATATAACATTAAGCTATTGTTATCATGAAAAAAATGAGTTAATATTCGAATGAAAAGAAAATGTGAGCATGATATATAAGGTATATTATACTCATATTAATTAAGGTCTGTACACAACTAAAAGTTATTAAAATTCTTATATCGGTACAGTTACAAATAAATATGAAAAAATGATAAAAATCATGTTCCAAAGTTTATTTCCTGTTTCGTTAATACATTTTAAAATTACAATATAAACATAATATATATCATATATTATTATATGTATATAATACACTTTATTACTTAATACACTTGCATCATACAAGTCTCAACAAATTCTACCAATTTAGAATAAGTCTTTAGCTTCTTTGATTCTTTTATATTACAATATTAACAATGTTTTACAATTGATATTTATAAAACATAGTAAGTGGACTTAAATATAAACCATTATATTTACAATTGCTTGTTTCATTCATGACTTTTATTAGAATATTTGAATATTGTCATAAATACTTTTAGCAAATTTAACGTGTCGATGCAAAGAAAATATTTAAATATAAAAATCAAATTGAACATATATAAAACAAGTAAAAATTAACAAATTTTGTACTATGATCATGCAAAATATTTAAATGATCTATGTCAATTGTTAAATATAAATATATAATATATGTAAGTTACAGAAAAATATATTATAAATTTTTTCCACAATTTGTATTCATTAATCAATTCATTAATATTTGTGCTTATGTAAATTAATACCTTATAGCACACATGGAAGCATATGTTCACTATTAATGTAAACGATTTGCAGTAATTCGTTATTTGTTCTGTTAAAATACTAATATGCTCTAGCAAATTAAGACTATGATAAGTATTTTGTAAGGGATTGTTTTACAAATGGCCATAACTCATCAGTAGTGTTACCTCGAAAAGTACTCAGTAGCCCTAAATTACCATAAAATTTTAAAATAGGCTCAGTTGCATCTGAATATCTCTTCAGCCTTTCTTGTACAATTTCAATCTTATCATCTTCCCTTTTACTTAAGGGTTCACCGGTCACGTCATCTTTACCCTGTTGAAAACCAAATTAATATTAGTCATTCGAAGGAAATATGTAGTTGAGAATGATCGAAAGTTTCAGAGATATAAAAAATCGCGTAAAAAAAGCTTTATCGGTTACTAAATCGAAGAAAATATAATCTAATTATGAAGTTTTATTAGACATGTTGCCAATGATACATTTGGATACAAATCGAAGTTTCTGTTCCAACCTACCGGTACTTTCGGACTATTGAACCCGATGTTATATACTCTTCCACTGGGCAAATGAATCCACCTGTTTTTCACGCGGTCTAATATCACCTTGATGGGAACATCAAGGTAGAGGACTAGATTCACTGGATGTATTTTTTGCAGTTTCTCCGCTTGTGTTAAGGTTCTTGGAAATCCTGTAACAATGCCAAGTACTTATTTCGAATTTAATTACCCGCAACCGTAATAATTGTATGTTCAACGTCAGGATTGGACATTAATTGATGAAAGTAATAAGTTAATCATCGAAAACGTAATTAATTTAATAATTAAATAACGAATTTAATATTTGATCTAATTGATAGTTAAATAACTAACTGCAACTATACACTATTGAACAAAGATATTTAAATAATTTAATAATTCATTCGTTAGTCGCAAAAGGCAATAAAATATCTCAACTCTAATAATCAGTTATTAATTGTATTAAATATTGCCCAATGCTGAAGTGATGCTTTTTAAGATTTCAATTTCCGTTGAATTACTCACCATCTAGCAACCAATTCTGATCACCAACCGATTCGATTTCTTTGTTTATCATTGATATCATTACATCATCAGGAACGAATTTACCAGATAACACGTAACTCGAAACTGCTTTGCCCAGTTCTATATAATTAAAATGATTACATACGTATTATTTATTAAAGTAACGATTACATATATTTATCGTTTCATACTAAGCATTGTTATTTTTCTGTTAATTAATCATACGGCGGACTTTGAAACGGACGATAATTGTATCGATGAGAGATCATATTTGTCTCGAGAATTACTTAGATTCGTATATATATATATATATATATATATATATATATATATATATATCAAAGAGTTTGGTATTTTGTCATTGTTTGAATAAATAACCCGACAGAATCATACTGGATACATATATAAAAGCACATATACATATACATATAAAATACACTCTAATCGCGTACGTAATTAGCTATTTCCAGAATGCGTATTCTTCTAAGCAATTTGTTATAAATTATACAAAATTTTTGTGATTTACTTTGCTGATTTTTATTTAAATGTGTAAAATAGTCTGTATAGTAGTTTTTTATAAGATTAGAGATTAGAAATTAATTCATAAAAGTAACAAGAAGTACCTAATAAGCTAATACAGATAACATGAATCTATGTATATCAGCTTAATTATATGTACAGAGTGACGAAGGCAATTTATACTTGCACTAGATTAATTTCCTGTATTTGTATCAATAGTTTATTAAATTATGCGTGGAATTTGAAACAATAAAGTATCAACAGAGATTTACATTATCTAGCAATAAATAATGTTGCAATATAATTCCGAGCACGAGTCCAGATGTTTGAGTGTTTACAAATAAACAGTACGGTTTTCATTCAACTATTGTCGCGTAAATTTAGTTCTCAATGAACGTAATACGATGCTATTACGTAAAATCTTTAAACAAAACTTAACAAGAGTATTCTTAATTTGCTTCGGAAATATCAAAGGAATAAGCGCTTTTCTAACTGTGTTTCATGAAATAAAATATCACAATGACAATTTTTGAGCTCAAAGCATATATGTACACACATATATATCATGAATATATACATATCTAAAATTAAAAAATGTTCTTAACAAATTTATTTTCGAAAACAAACGCAAAAGTTTTATCATTTTTATTGGTATAATTGAACGATACAGCAAACAATTTATAGTTTGAAACGTACCAGTGTTACTATTCATATGAAGTCGTAATTTATCACCGCTCGATATGTGAGTCATCTTAAAATGCTTGACAATTCGAGTTGACATAGTTCCTTTACCAGAAGCAGGGGCACCTAGTATTACGGCCCTGAAGGCCGTAGCCTTGGAACACCACGTGGATAGCGTTACCATTAAATCGTTACTTTAAAGAAACACCAAAATACAAAAATTGGTCAACTTTTTACGTTGAACACTTGAACTTCGGGTTGCTCTATACTATTACTTCTGACGATTCACGCGAGAATGTTATGGTAATTATAATTCTTTGAAATATAACGCGTTACTCTATAACAGTGATCTGTGAACCACGATGGCGACCAGTTGTCGAACTGTTAGATAACTGATTAACCAATGAATGAAAACATCTAGTTTTTTCTGCTTTGATTGGTGGCTGTCCTGAAAGACGCATGTAAGTACATAACACCCATAATCTACTGCAATATCAATTTTTCTGTGTACTTCGCCATATTAAGTTGTGACGTTAAATGGTTCTTTTATTTTTAATATATAAGGATTCTTAAAGACATGATGATAATAATACATTATTTTTATTGACAAAGTAGCACTTTATTCATATGAAAAAGTAATACAACATTAGGGCCTGTGCTCGATTTCTTATTTCCTTTTATAATTATTTTCAAAAGCGTATGTAACGAGAAAACTAGAGAAGGCCTTCTTTTCGTTTGGACAACTTACGCATTCTATGTAACAATAGATCAAAATTACAAATTGTGGGAATCTCGTTGGCCTTAGAAGCCTATCATTGTGTACTACGGGTTAATAATGTCTTCGTTTATAACGTCGCATCTATATAACTATGTTTTCAATGTTTCCTTTCTCAATTCTATTAAATCCGTTAGTCGAAGTAATGTACAATATATCGTTAAAACCATTTTTTCTTTTTTGCAATATTGTATACCCCTTTAAAATATATTTATAAATCTTCATAATCACGAGCTATCATTTATGTGTACCTTAACGTCCTTTATTAACACTAAGCACCCAAATGTCACTCAACATATTGCAAGTTTGATCAAATGCAATTGAAGCTTACCCCGAGCCTACTGCTACTTGGGCATGTACGTAGTACATATTAAGTCTTAAATCTTAAAAAAAATATATACTCAAATTTCATTTCTTTCGTTATTTCATTGCTTTCTCAAATTTGTTTTTTGTATAGAATTCTTTCCAATAAGGATTCATAACTGTCAGGAAGACTATTATGAATATTTTACAGTTTTATGATGAAATATTTCTAGCTTTCAACAAAAATTAAAAAAACGAGAAAAAAAGAAACGTGTTACTCCTAAGTTGAAACTTGAGACTGAAATTCAATAAAAATAACACGTAAATATAAGTTTGTATTATTGTATCTCATTCCTTTAACCCGTGGGACAAAATGGGACGATCACTGTATATAATCAAATTTTTATCCAATAAAAATATTGAAAATTCGTTACTTCACCGTAATAATGGTGCACATATAAGTGCTTTGAATCTGGTACAGTAGTGTTGATTTATGTAAATGCGTGTTTTCTGTGTTGCGTGTAGTTTCTCCTAAATACATGAAAGTAAATAAAAAAGTTTCGCCAACATCTGTGATTCTTTACCAAAGCTCTCCATCTTTTTCTTTAGCTGGCACTTCTATTACTCGTGGTTTGTCAATTATTCTGGCCGTGCGATTCCCTTTCTCTACGATACCAATGATCCACGCTTGATATCCTTCCTGCTTTTCGATATCTTTACAATATGCAGCAGCCTAAAAATATGTAAATTATATGAATTTGATCAATAAGAAACGTTTCACTAATAACTTCCATATTAACGGAAAAGAAAATAACTGTAAGAGATTCGACGACACCAAGATGTCTACAAAAGCAAATCGGCATGGAAATCTCTATTTCTTTTCCTGCCGTTCTTTAGAGTATTTAATGACGAATAATATACTCTACTGTATTAGCAGGACTTCAATAAAATACTTAATGAACAAAAGATTTCAAACCTGTTCTCTAGGTAAGCAAATAAGTAATCCACCGCTGGTTTCCGCCGAGTGACCTTGAAGGAGTTGAAACATGTTACCGCACGCTTTTGCTACAGCTGCCATTTTTGCGATTACGGGTAAATTATGAATAACAAAAGAGACTTCATTCTTCTGGTGTTTGGCCAAATTTTGTGCGTGCCCCAAAAGGCCAAAACCCGTAACATCTGTTGCTCCGTGTGCATTGTATTTATGCATTAATCTAGCCGCTGGAAAATAAAAAGATCAATTAATGTTGTTATATTAATAAAATTATCAAACTATGATTTAACACATACCTATTCTGTTAAGCCTGGCCATACTATCCATTGCTCTCTGATAAGCTTTCCTTACATCATCTTCACTGACCACAAGTTTAATTCTGTTCCAGCGATCTGGTTGATCTAACCATTGGTGAGCATTAACAGCGACTTGAGTTCCAAGTGGCTTTGTCAAAACAAGAACATCACCCACAACGGCATTGTCTGGTCTGTGATACAAACAATCATCATTAAGGAAGGAATAGTACAATCATATGTCATTCATTCATTCATTGGTACATACACAATGTATTCGTTTGGTTGACAAACAGTAGAAGCAACACCACCTATTGTACACCAAGGATTAACAACTGTTTGACCTCCCGTTACTGTTGTACCTGCTTCCAGAGCAGAATCTTTGAACCCTCTCATGATCAAGGGTACAACAACGTCCCTTTCCTTCTCAGTCATTTTTGTACTGACTCCCAACAACATTAGCATATTGTCACATTCAGTAACACCCATGGCATACAGATCACTGATAACATTTGCACACGCAATTTTACCTGGAAAAATACTCCAATACAAGTGGTTAAACAGCATGCCATAAAACAAATTTTATCCGTAATAAAGAAACTGTGTATTTTATTACTAGAATTGATGGACTCAATAAATATAATATAGAAAATGTAGCTATTAAAATTTTACGACAATTAAAATATCATAGTGTTGTGTATCTTACCCATCATGTAAGGATCATCAACTAATGGATAGAAGAAGTCTGTAGTTTGTACCAAACTAAGCCCTCCATGCCTCAGTGGAGTTACGGAGGAATCCATGCCAATGCCTGAAATGCAAAATATAAATGTTTAATGTTTATCTATTTTCAAAAAGACAAGAAAAAAAATATTTCAAAGTTCCTTTTACATGACTTTTTTTAAATAGATGTATTTTAATTAAATTATAAAATAACATTATCGAAAAAATATATATTATTTGCATATTAGTTATTCCGATATTATAAACATATTTTGTATATATTATTGAAGTACGAGTTGAGAACACTCGTATTTCCGGTGGCGTGGGAGAAATCGGGCGGGAGACGATAACATGGCTGCTAACACGATAGGGATGCCTATTGCGATATTTGCACCCTAGGTATTTCCAATAAAATTTCTTATTTACAACTAAAATTCCCACAACGGGTAACAAATCTCTAGTTACTATATTACATGAATAAAATATGGTATTTAAATATTATCATACAGTACCATCAGTTATGGAAAATTTTCGCCGGGAAAAATTTCTTTCATTAACAAATCGTAATTTCTACATCTTCTCTTTAATAAAAACAATTGCCAAAAAAAAAAAAAATATATATAAACATTGGAAAGAGCAATTTAATCGTAGAAACGTTCGGACAAATATTTATATGAACATAACCAATAAAAGTTAGGAAAAAGATAAAATTATTATTATAAGACGTCTATATAAGATCAAACATGTCGACATGCGTAGTATCCTCTTGAACACGCGCGCAATAAAATCAAGCTACTTACCGATGCGTGGAATGGCCATGTGCATAAAATGGGCATGCTCATGATCTTGTGCGCTACCATCGTCGGCCTGTAGTCCCTCGAGGAGTTTCCCAAGAACCTCCTGAGGGACTTTACACCCTCATCCTTTTAGGTCGGCGAACCGCGTAAGGTGGAAGGTCGCGTCGAGATCATGTGCCACAGGGTCAAACGGCCTACGCAAAGCTAAGGCGTTTGGATTTCCACCGAGCTCTAGCTGGGCTACGGACAGGGCGTCTTGAGCAACCGGGGTTCCCTGTAGTTCCGCCATCTTGCTAAAACTAAAACTAACGACGAACCGGGTACGCGACGCGTTTCGCGGCCCTGGCACAACGATTCTCTTTCCAGCGGCTTCTCCTCCGTTCTGATTCTTGTTGCGCTATGTATCTATAAGCAGGTTCTCACGCTTGCCAGCTGCGCTCTCTGTACTTACGATACGCAGCTACGAATCCACGAACGCCGCCGACAGACAGCCACTGGCTTCGTAGCCCTTACTCTACTTGAGTAACACGAACTCGTTGCAAACGAGAATTATACTTTGCACCGGCGTCGACTAACCGGGATCGTACGTGCTAACAAAATGGACGCGCCTCCAGCTTTTACAGAATCGGAAGAACGCGCAAGGCTACCAAGAGCCCCCCCCAATGTCCGTACCGTGATATTGCTTTATTCTGATAGGTCTTTTCGAATTGACGCATGCGCGTTTCTCGCTCAGCCTCCAGGTACGTCCGTATAACAACGATTCGCCCGTATCGGCTGTACCCGGAGCTGAATTTTGTTGTGTCACGAATTGACGCGACAAGTGTGCCTTTGTGACGTGTATATACTTTCCTCTTGATAAGTTCAAGCATTGACAAGATAATTATTTTTTATGTATGTTCACATCATAATTATCGAATAATTGGGAGAAGATTTGGTTGTTTAAATAGATGCGCAGTTTTATAAACGGTGATCGGCAAATGTTTCTCGTAAAAAAATATTTAGATTTAATTGCTACTAAGATGTATATTCTGCTTATTTGCTGATAGATAATAACATATTTTTCTATTCAAATTAGTATACATATTTATATTCCGTTATAACTGATCTTGAATTGATTGGTTGAAACATCCTATACTTTTTTTTGGTAAAAACATTCAATAGCAAAAATTCTGATATACGCCAATGAAAGTACAATCTGATTTAAAATTCTTTCATATCCAGTTGGAGTAATATGAGAACGTAGAACTATTTCAGGACTTTTAAAGTCGTTATTTATATTTATCTTTATATTATTCTAAATATTAATACACATCAATTAGTTTTTATTATAACTAAGACTGTATAACTAACCTGTTATAACTAGAATTTTAGGCAAGTTTTCCTGTGTTCAGAAAAATAAAAAAAATCATCAAAAATGTGGTAATTTATTATTGTAAGAAGATTTTTCTCTTGTTTTCTCGCATTGATCCACGTTTTTAAGCTGCGCGATTGTTTCTTACGATCTCTTACTAATGTAAAATATAGTTTGTAAAGGCAATTTGTCTGAAAAGGACCATGTTCGCATTCGCACGCGTATCGTATATACAATACATATAAGAATGTTTCTGTAGAATGCAGAGTTCAGTTGTTTTCGAACAGTTCACCGGAAACAGCCAAATCTTTTAGCGCAACGCATACTCAATTTTCATTAGTTTTTTCCGTTGGCTCGAAGATACCGCGTTGTTTCGATTGACCAATCCACATTCTTCAGTGATTCTCAGTTGTGTCAAGACATGTCTAGTCGCGCATATCTTTTCGCTTATTTCTATATATTCTGTATCTTTTGCGAATTTACGAAGCAAGGAGAATAAGTTGTTATCAGAGTGGGAATAACGGAAACGATCCATTTCTGTTATCCAGTCCGGTGCAGTCGCAAAATTGTATACGTTCGGCCGTATCTTGTTCCTAACTGTCTCTTATTATTACAAGTATTTATGAGATTTTGTTATTTGTTTTGGTGGTAATGTATACGGTTTTATTAATTATTTATTATTATTACAGTTTTATCGCTAATAATATATCAATAAATTATAAATTATTTTAGAATACAGATTTCTCTTCACAAATTGTGCTAACATCCTTTCCAAATTTTCTTATATATTTTATTTTATTAAACGTAATTTAGGCAGTCCATATTGTTATACATTCATTCATATCATTACAAATTCTGATAAAGTCTTTTAATTTAAAACTGATCGACTCTTTCGTCCTGTTGATTTTTTACTATAGCGCAAGGAATGTCGTTTTCGACCGACATTGCCGATTCCTTTTCGTTTAGTATTTTATCGATCAAATTCAATACAGATATTTTAAAACTTCTCTTTTCTTGTCTCGTCATCTGTCGTATGTCTGGAAGTAAGCTTTTAAAGAACAATAAGTCTGCATCATTAATCGATTCGTCGACATCTCGTTTTTTGACTAGGATACAATTATCCAAGCACCTATGTGATAATCGGTCATCTGTAAGTCTCATCGCTTTACTCCTCACAAACGCGTACTCCTCATTCTTCGAGTCTCCATCTCTTTCTGGTTCTGGCATCGTTTGGTTAGATTTGTTTAATTTCTCGTAATTAGAGGACGTATCAGAAGCGGTCTCCTCTTCGTTCCAGTTCTCCTGCGCTATTGGTCCTTCCTCGTTCAAACTGTCATCTGGTCTGAAAACAGAAAAGAGAAACAGAAAAAAATAGCTCGATAAATCATGTGATATGTTACCGATTTTCTATTGCATATCAATATAGGTCAGTTACCTGCGAAGTTTGCTGTAAGGAAGTAAAAAATCCATGTAATCGGCCATGTAATATGGTTTTTTTGCTTTCGAATTCGCCGTATTTTGATTTCTTAAATGTCTACTGAAGCTGGCGCGAAGATTCTTCCATTTCTCCTTACATTCTGCAGCTACGGGAAAAATATGCGGGGATATGAAAAATACGGTTGAACTTTTATAGGAAACCTGAAAGACATATTTAAATTTGAAATAATTCTTACCAGAAGCGTTTACTTCTTGCGCCACCGCTCTCCACATTTTATTTCGTACAACCCTATTATGGTAGTCATTACAACTAAGATCATATAACGCTGGATATTTTTTAACTGTTAATACTAAGTTTATGTAATTCCTTGTTTCATCCATTTTTTTAATAATAAATAAATATGTCACTCTATTGTGAATTAATACTTTTTTAAAAAGAATTAATCATTTATTCAAATTAAAGTACGTTCAGCATTGACAGAAAATTATTTCTCAAAATAACAACCGGTTGTCTCCTTAATTTCTACACGAATAGTAACCACGCGACTTTGAATTCATAAGATTTGCGTTTATCGGTATGCAGTCCGTATCACAATATCTGGTGTCATACGGAGTTCGCGAACACGCGATGTCTGCGACGCTTTCCCAACCCGTGTCACTTTCACTAGTCACTTTTTCTACTTTTAGATTGATCTTCTGAGTTGCTGAACGTCGAACAATAGTTGGAATATCATAGCGCAATGCGTAAGACAATATGTACTTGATCGGTGGATATGGTTCGATATCAGAAAGTTGTCGCGTCACCGACAAAACGTCATGTCGCCTCACGTCTGTCGTTTCCAGGAGTGAAGACGATATTGTTGGACCCTAGATGTACAATAGTAATGTAAATTGCCTACTAAGATTATTGGTATGGTTTCTATTGTATTGTAATTAATGTAAACTATTATTTAATACATTATATCCAAGAATCAATTAACACATTACTTGAGATGAGAAAATAAAATTATTAATGATCAATTATAACGAGCTACATTCATGCAGGGATATTTCTAGTGTGTTTGGATCGGAAAATATAGATACACTTTTAGTTATTCAGGTATATGTAATCTGTATTACCCTTACACGATAAAACTAACCGTCCAATAGCACAGACAACAAGACATCCATGTCGGTGCTGTTATCGATAATGAATCGGTAGATAAAATCTTTCGAATTAATCAAGCGAAATAATTCGTTCAATTATATAATTCATTTAGTTATGGACAAGGTACAGAATATACATACGTTTCACCATCGTTTATGTATGTAAATATAGGATAGATTTGATGTTATATGGGATATCGACGTATCTTATGTCCTGAAATACCGATTACGAAAAAATCAGTGTTTTTTACGCCCTCTGCGATTTGCTACGGCAAATGGTATAGTATAGAAATTATGTACATATGTAAGTACATACATACTTGATCTAACTTAATCGCTAAAAGTACCTATCACATAGAAAGTAAAGAAGAGATACTACGTATATATGAAAGATATATTATATTTCAAACCCCCTTTCAACCTAAGTGATGTATACAGAATGTTACCTACTATTAGTATCAAAAAGAAAATAAGATAGTTCATACTTATGATTCCAGTTCTTCCCAGACTAGTGCTGCCTCTAGCAGTCAAGTACTGCAGATATACCACTCTAGCATATACAAGAACCTTTAAAGTTAGAAATGTCGTTTGATTCCAGTATCAGAAAGGAAATTTCCTCTCTGCTAGCATATGAAAAAACCTATTTAATTCTACTAAAACGAGTTCCACCAATATTCCCTTTGGACCAATATTATAAAAGTCTATTTCATTGTACAGTTCTACGGAAAAATTCTATTTTCCGTAATTCAATATAGATAAGTATTTCTTTTTTTTATTTTATTTGCATGCACATTACAATCAATTCTCTCATTGAGAATATATAGATAAGTATGAGAATAACAAAATCGCGCAATAATTAATCTTAGTTGACTCAGAAAGAGAAATTAATTGTTTATTATATATTTTTAGTGAAGAAAGAAAAACTTTTTCTTTCAAACGATAATGGATCAATGAAATGATGCAATAATTGTAATATATTCTCCATACACAATAGCTTTTTAGATTTAATATTAAATTTATGTTCTTCGCGATAATTTTTTGTTCTAACAAAAGTTAAATTTCACCTTAATAGTAATTTCAGTAGTTAACTGCTACAAATAATATTTCTGATGTGATGTATCTGTTTTGCATGCTTATTCGTTTATTGCGCATACTGTTAAAACAGTGGTAAAAACAGAAGAACAAATTAACTACAGACAAGATTTGATGTTATGACTAATTTGTTAACCACAATTTTCATTCATCTTACTTTCATTACTGAATAAGATTTATTGTAATTATTTAGAAGTTTGTCTTTATTTTTTTGCCACATTTTGATGATTTTTTAATATGCTTTGGAAATCATTATACGTATAACCGTCGCAGTGCCCTAATTCCCGAGATATTCGCAAAAAGTTGTTACTAGATCGTTGAATCCGGCCCATTGTATATATGTGACACAATCCAAGTCACAAGTTTTTTTTATTTATTTATTCAATTTGCACTTTACAGTTTGTTCAGCTGAATATTTGGTAAATAAGTCACAAGTGTAGCCATAGTCGACACGTTGGTCGCTTCGTTCACCAAAATTTGGCGATCTGTTTATATTTATATTCATTGGTCATTGATCTCTTTATCTTTCTATTATACTTTACGAATTTAAATAAACAGCTCTATGAAAACTTTGTTCACAACAAGATATGTGTCACGTAAACTTGAGATATAGGTTTTAAAAGACAAGAAGGCCGTTCTTCCCTTGTACTTTTTGCATATCTGCCGATTTCTTTGACCGTTGGTATTTTTAGATCTTTACGTATATCCTCGTTTCTGACATACCATGGGGCGTTTACTATTGTTCCGAGTATCTTCGATTGTAGTAACTCTAGTTTATTTATGTGTCCCCCATAGTAGTATTCCGTACGTCCAAATTGGTTTTATTATCGTTTTGTAAATTTTTAGTTTATGTTCCATGCTGAGTTTAGAGTTTCGATTAGTTAGCCAGTACATCTGTCTTCTGTTTATCCGTTTCTTGTCTCTAATTGATTTAGTTTTTTTAATTTTTTAAGTTTAAATTGGTTTAATTTTGTACGCTACATTCCCCCCTTGTTAGATTGAATTTGGTCCCTCAAATTCGTTGTCGTTTCAATATACTCTTGTGGAATCTAACAGTTTTAGGTTTTATCATTACAGTTTCTTCATCTGGCGGAAAGTTAACAGTGTTGTACAAATTAAGCAGTGTACTAGGAACAGGTGCATTTAGGTATTCTACATGGTTTCGGTTAATTATTTTAGGTGAAAATAAATGAATACTAAACTTTGTTGGCATGCATTTGGAAATACAATCGGGTAGTCTTATTTTCTTGAAAGTGTAAAGTCCTATTAGAGCTAATAATATGTATCCTATGATTTGTAATGTCGTTAATCCCCATGATTTAATACTCTTAATTCTATGTCCAAAATTAAGTGATTCTACTTCATCAGTTCAGCAGTGATTTTTGTCACTCGTAGTTCTATATCCTTGTGTATTATCCATGATTTTAGGTGTTTTCTCTATTTTTGAAAGTATTACTTCTAAAGTTTCATTAGTCGTTAATGGTATGGTTTTTGAAAACACGGTGTATGTTACATTTTTCTTTGATACGCATATGTTCACTATTGTATAATAGGTCGCAACTTGTGTCTGATTTCATTAGTGAGGCTTGTTTTATTTTCTTATTCAAGTGTGTGCTTCTGCAAATCATATCTAGGTCAATTGACTTTTCTAGTATCACTATATATTGGTTATCGTTCTTAAGCGGTATAAAGCTAAGGTCTTTGATTTTATGTATTACTAGTTGACAATGTTTGATTTGATCGCCGAAGTTTATGATTTCGGTTTGATAATCGGTTCTGGCGTTACGATCGTGAATTGGTTGAGTTTGTTTACAAATAGTTATTCTTACTTTGGTTTTACATCGGCTATTCAAGTATTCAATGTTGGCATTTATAAATGATAATCCTGACGTTAAATAAAGTGGGTGCTCTATGAGTGGTGCCATAAGTACAATGTTTCGGATAGTTGGTATGGGATGTATCTGGAATATTTCCCATTCCATATCAGAAACTAGCGGTACTATTATTTGAAAGAAAAGTTTATTACTGACAGTGAATACTTCGAGTTCGCTTATGTTGAGTATGAATTGAAAATGTTCTTCTTTAGCGGGGATCGCAGTATTGTAAATCCTATTGCCTAAGGCTTTCGCGTAATTTTCCATGAATAATTTTTGATCTAAAATTTGTGGGATAATAATTCCTTGTTTGCCTAGAATTATTACATTTAAGAGTAATTATTACATTCAAGTTGAAAGTGAATGTCTTGTAATGCTGAGTCCGCTTGTAGAATCAAAGTTACAATAGCTCTGTCTCGTTGAACTTGCTGTTTGAATAGACTAAAATCTGAGTTTAAGGTTTCGAGTCTCTGTAAGCTGTCTGATCCTACAATTTTACGTATTAATGCTGTTTGGTTATTATTAGTTTTCATTTTATTATTATCATCAAAAAGTTTGTCTACGTTTTTATTGATTAGATCTAGGTCGTCATTGTCTAATGTTCCAAATAAACTTTTTGAAAGTGATCCTATCACGTTAATTAATCCTCGCTTATTTCTAGAGTGAGTAGCTAGTTTTAGGTACTGTGCTAGGTTATTTATATTTCTAATTCTTATTCCTAGTGAATTTAATTCTTTTTTGTATTCGAATGTGGGTACGCAATGTTTGGAAATGGCTTGTTTATATAACTCTAATTGTTTAAGTTTATAAAATACGTCGCTAACGTCTAATCCGATTATTATGTTAATCGCATTGTTAACTTTTCCTTGAAATATTGTTCCTTCTTTTAATGGTAATATTTCTATTTGTGCGTTAGCTAAATATATTATAGCTATGAAGATCGTCCTGGAAAACAAGATTTTAAATGGTTGCCATTAATTTCCTTGATATTATCTTCTATTAAAATTTCATAATAAGGTGTTTTAACTGTTTCAATGGTGTAGGGTCTTAACTATTCTATGTCTAATTTATGTTCATTATAATCGTTATGTATTAAAATTCTATCATCTTCTTTAAATATTGACTGTGGTTTTATTATCCGTCGTCTCTGATCTCTTTGATACCTTTGTTTACTTTTAATCAATTGGTCGTGAGCTTTTGAAAGTCTAGAATCCCATTCTCGTTTTCTGAATGCTACTTCATCTGCGTAAATGCGTTGTGGATTTCGTGCTATAGTTGAAGGAAAATTAGCTTTGTGTCCAAATGTTAATTCAAAAGGTGTATAACCGGTTGCGTGTATCATTGTGTTGTAAGTTGAACATATAAAGTTTAAATGTTCGTCCCATTCTTTCTCTGAGTCTTTTTGAACACTTTTTAGTATATCTGCTATTACAGCATGAGTACGTTCTAGTGATCCGTTACTTTGAAGGTGAAAACTAGTAGTTTTAATGTGTTTTATTTTGAAGGCTTCTTCGTATTTTTGCATTAGGTCGCTAATAAAATTTTGTCCTCTGTCTGTCAGTATTTTCTTAGGTGCTCAAAATATATATATATGTAATGGTTTAACAGAGAATTCCAAATGATTTTTGTCTGTTGTTTTTTTATAGGAACAAGGATGAGATATTTTGTGAGTTCATCATGAATGGAGAGTATAAAGGAATTGCCTTGTTTTGTTTTCTTTAATGGTCCTAATATGTCCATTGCTATTTTATCGTTTGGTTCCAACGGTGTGTCGGTTATACATGGTTCTTCTTTGGGTCGAATCCTAGTCATCTTTGCGATTTGACAGGTCTCACAGGTTTTGATGCGGTCTTGAATCTTCTCTATAAGATTCAGAATCTTGTATCGATCTCTTATTCGATCATACGTTTTCTGTATGCCGGAATGTCCTACTAAATCGTGGTTCTCTTGTAGAATTTCCTCGATTTGTTCTTCAATAAACTCCTGAATTGGCTCCCATGCTAATGTAAATTCTTTATCTTTATCGATACTGTTGTAGAATAGAATTATTCTCTTGATTTCATTTTTCTCGGTTTCTGTGAAGTCGTAGTCTCCGAAATCTATCTTTTTATTCTTTTGAAGGATATCCCTTATTTTATTGAGCCATGACCGTGGTTCATAGTCTCCAAATTACGTTTCCTTCAATTGGTAGAAGCTTTTGTCGTTAGGACAGATTTTTAAATATTTTGGTTTTTCGCTAGATCCGATCCATAGTCCATATTCAAATAGAATATCATATTCAGAGTCAAGTTCTGTGTCAAGTTCTTCGTTCGTAAGCGTAACTGGTTTTGGTGGGGCGGCTGCGGAGTTAGTTACTGGTCGTGACTTATACTGTGGTCGATCGTTGAGGCGAACGGTCTGTTGATTACGTGTTCTGTCTTCACGAAAATATCTTTCGATGTCGGCGGCACGTTTTTCGGCTTCAATAACGTTATACGTCGGATTGGAAAGTAGAACTTGTACTATTTCTGTTTTTAATCCTTGAATAAAATCTGTTACTGAATCTTTTAGAATTCTGTCGCTCATGGCACGTCTGGTTATTTCGTCTGTGTATTCGTTGGTGATACTATATTGTAGTTTGTTGAATGTAGCTTTGTACGCTTTCACTAAATCCTTGTCTAATTAATTAACGGTTTCGCGGCGCCGCATATATTCGAGTATTCTATATAAAATCGTCAATGCGAACGAATGCAACTGACCATTCTACGTGTTTTAATAAACGCGTGAATAAACGCAAGAAGACATGTGGGAGTGCTCCTGCAGTTATTCGAAGGAGGTCCCGGAATTCTTTTACGACGAATGTTGCAGCATCCGTCGCAGGTCGTACCATTCTACTGCTTTGAATTTTGAATTATTGCTACGACGATAGCAAGATAACGAGCGAAGGAAACAATAACACATTACTCCTCACAATAGGTGATCACTGTACTTGGCCGGAGTTAATTTCGAAGAACATTTAAAGAAGTCTAATAGTTGTATCAACCATCAGTCCATTGACCTAATCTAGTCTAATTTAGTTAAAACTACTTGCACAAGGTTGATTCGGCGTATGAGGTACCGCTGACGACCGACACTTACTCAATGATGAAAAAACAGAAATTAATTTAAATACTGTAATGTTCGATATTAGTTTCATCGTAAGAATCTCAACAACCCAATTAAAATAATCTTATGAAAATAAAGTAAAAAATATAGAAGCCTTGTTTTTCTTATTCCTATTTATGGAAAATTTCTCTCTTTTTTTCTTATTTATCAATCATTGTGTCTTTGCTAGATTATAAATAGATTAACAGATAGAATAGATAAACAGATTATAATATTTAATTATTTAATATATTTTTTATTATATAATAACATCGGATATTCATTTTAAATAATCAATTCTTTAAGATGTGACTTTTGAATAGAATTGTATCTTTCGTAAAATTTTTATTAAAAATTTTCATATATATAGTTCTTAAATGTAATATTATTTTCACATCTACATATAAGATTGATATAGGAAATAATATATTTTTTTAATAATTTAATCATCAAGTTGACACAAGCAGGCTACTCCTCTTTTAATCCAGTGAGATTCGTCAACGTGTGTTGGTAATAAAATATATAATACAAAGTTGGAAGAATGACCAGTAGTAGCCAAAACGCCACGTCTTTCGCTTGTTTTGTATACAGGACAATGATATACGTATTCAATAATAAATTCAGCTTTTATACCAGGTTTCAACCACATTACAGGAAGGAGATCAAACATTATCTTTGGTTCAGATTCATCAATTTCTTGTAATTGCCTATTCCATCTTGCTCCTTCTAAATATAGACCCTAAAAATTCAAATATATTTTCTTAGAACAATTGTTTATTTATATATATATTATTATTATTATTATTATTATATGCCAATTTTATCAATATGTTCTATTAGCATAAAAAAATGTTATACAAAGGTTATTTAATTTTTATTACTCTATTTCTGTGTGATATAATACTTAGCCACAAGTCTTACCCTTATGTAAACTCCATAAGGTGGTGCTGTTCTTACATCAGTTTCAAACTGAGTTACTTCAAATTTAAAATCTAATCTATCGATTGGAATTTTATTTTTACGGGCATAATTTTGCAAGACACCCGTAAGAAAAGATTGAGTAAAAAAGAAGCCAGATATCCAAAACACAGTTGGCGCATCATGATCTATCCAGTCTTGGAAAAATGCTAATCTGTCTAATAAGTCATTAATATAACTTGCGAGTGATTTTAGTGAAGGATAAGATCTTTTACTCCAAGTAACTGGCACTACACCAATACTCATACTGAAAAAAACTTCTTCCAACTCAGAGGACATTAGAACCAATCCTTTAATGGCTTTTTGTACATCTACTAAAGTAGTTTTAATCGTATCAACGAGCTTATTAAATTTAATGAGTTCTTGACGGAGAACCGTATTCATACTATTTATATAGAGCACTGGATATTTTTTAGAAATTTCTAAAATATCAAATCGCAACGTTAATTTTGATAAAATGTCATCGCATAGACCGTAAACCACATCGTCGATATCTCTCTCAACTCCCACACTAGTAATATGTGGTTGAGTCAATAGAGTCCCTTTAAGTAGCTGCAATGATTCCTGATTATCTTTTGTTATATCTGCATTTTCATGTAAACCAAACACTTCTGGGTGTTGGATAATTGGCAGATTACGAATATATTCTAGACAGCCGTGATAATCTGTATTTTCCGGTAGACGATATATACAACTTGGTGTAAAGCAATACCTGTATTAAAAATATATAAGTACACAAGTTTATACAAGATATCTTATCTATCATGGTGTATATAAAGATCTTAATTGCTCTCAAAAAATTGAATTCAAATGTGTTGATTGTTCATTTTATATATGTATCTATAGCAAAGGAAAATTGGAAAAAGGAAAAGTAAAGGAACGTTGGATTTACAAAATTTAGCAACCAACTTAGTCCTTTATCTCTAGGGTAAGTAATGAAATCTAACGAGTATTTAAAACAACTTGCAACATTGGATTCGACTTTAATGATCAATATCGAAATTGATAAGTGTAAATGTGAACGGGACAGTCTACTCGAGAAAATCAGAAACTCTAGAACTATAACGAACCAGAACATATGGAGCAAAACGAAACAGACAGCAATAGTCGACAATAAACCAGTAGAATATGTAGAGCAATTGGAAGTTAAGATAATCTGTACACAATCCCACTCTTGTAAATCTATATCCTTTCCGAATATACTAGGCGTAATTGCACACGTCATCACTACAGACAACTTTTGAACGTGACCGTTCAAGTATGTTTGGGATTTGGAGTGGCCATATGGTGCGAATTCTCAACTAATTGGTGATCAGTCAGGTTGCAACTGTTCGGTTGATATCACGAACCGTGAACGCTATTAACGCTCAAGGTGGAGGTGGAGAATCACTAGCAAGTTAAGATGTTGACCAATTGAATATTGAAAAACTAATGTCCTTCGGTGATGGTACTGTCGTGGAGGAAAACTAGTGATGGGTGTGTCTAAAGCACGGAACAAGCGCATTCGTTGATGGTACTTTTGGTTAGGAAAATGAGGGCAACGGTCATTGCTGCTAATTGGATAAGGGAAAGGCTGGTTGGTTGAAAGAATGGGTGCTGGCCGCCCCCAATCAAAGGTCGCTCATGGATGGTATTGTACATGGGGAAAACCCACTATCCCGTGATTTCTCGGAATGGACTCAAAGGAATGCTTCAACTTAAAAGATAACGTTTATGATCTTAAGGACCTTAACTATAAAAAATGCTAAAATTTATGATGGATCCTTAAGATTATTGAAAGCCCGCAATAAGGGTGTTTAGACATCTGGTGGCCATCTTGCTTGAGGGATAGAGTCTAGTTTATGTAGAGAGTCGTGGGACGTAACCGACAGCCACTCCAAATTGCGAACAACTACTAGAGGTCAAGAAGAGTCTTCCTTATTTTTTTAAAAGTGAAATACTATACTCTGTTCATTTAGGTAGCTCTTATGAAACTGAATAACATTTAATTAAAGCATTTATCGTTATTCTGCATAATTAAAGAGTTATGACAGAAGGAAGATCTAAAGAGGAACTACGCGAATGCATTGAAGGGTAATTAAAATAGATGTATTATGAGGCAAAATTCATTTTATTAAGTATTTGAAATAGTAACCACTCATTTCTTATTTACTCTATGTGTGATGTTCTTCTCTTTATATCCTTTTTTGTTGTAGGTGTTGTACTCATAATTTATGAATGTTTAGAAGTGAATGGTCATAATTTTAAATACTTAATAAATTTAATTTTACTTCAGAATACGTCTACTTTAATTACTCTTTGACGTCTACATGTAGTTCCCCTTGAGATATTCCTTCCGTCCTACATCTTTAATTATGCGAGTAATGGCAAATGCTTCAAATAAATTTTATTCAGTTTCATAAGATCTAAATGAACGGAGTATGGTATTCCATTTTTAAAATATAAGGAAGGATCTTGTTGACTCCTAGTGGTCAACTCAGAAACATCTCTTGTTCCTCAAATAATTATAAGCAGCTCTCTCGTACCATTGAAATGAAAAAAAGCTTAATCGATATCTGCTATGCCTTCTGTGAAAACGGCTTATAACGCTTTATGTGAATCATTCTGTACTCCTGAAAATAAAATCTCACCATTTTAATCTTATCACTGAATGAAAAATTAGAAGCGTTTTTACTAAATAATAAATTAACAGAGGAGCAAAACTTATGCGTTCTTCGAGGACCCAAATGCGATTTTTGGCAAGGTAGGCAAGGGGAAGCTTCGGCAGGTCATGAAGATAGGAGGTTTAAGTAAAGGAATCATTGAAAGAATTGCAAAAATTAATAAAGAAACCATTTGCGCGTAATAAGGGGAACAATTAACAATAAGCTCTCGGAAGAATTCTAGACACATGAGCGTATCAGACAGGGATGCGCTCTTAGTCCAACGCTACTCATAACGTTTATACGTAACGTTTTAACGTATATACGTTTATAACGTTTATAGACGATAGAATTTAGAAGAGGATGGGTGGGAAGATTGGCGGTGGAAAGCGAAAAGTTCTGGCCATTAGTTAATAATAATAAAAAAAAATAAAATAATTTAATTAATAAATAATTTAATTTGTACTTTACAATTTGTCCAGTTGGACATTCGATAAATTTTTCTAGCTTTATTGCTAATTAGCATGTGGATGGCTACCCCCAGTGGGATACCATCTTTGAGTTTGTCTATTTTATTTCTTTAGTGAGATCAGTGGGCTGTTTTTTCTTTAGTCTTCTTTTTATGAGAGTTTTGTTTGTATTTTTTTCGCGTATCTGCCGATTTCTTTGACCGTTGGTATTTTTAGATCTTTACGTATATCCTCGTTGCACCATGGGACGTTGACTATTGTTCTGAGTATCTTCGATTGTAGCGACTCTAGTTTATTTATGTGTCCCGTCATAGTAGTATTCCGTACGTTCAAATTGGTTTTATTATCGTTTTGTAAATTTTTAGTTTATGTTCCATGCTGAGTTTAGAGTTTCGATTAGTTAGCCAGTACATCTGTCTTCTTTTTATCCGTTTCTTGTCTCTAATTGATTTAGTATGTTGCTTCTATGTAAGTTGTGTGTTAAGTGCAGTCCTAGGTATTTAACTTGCATTGTTTGTGTTATGTGCGTGCCATTTAATTGGATATTTGGTGTTTTCCGTTTTCGTAGTGTAAATGTAATATGGTTGCATGTAAATGTAATATGGCTGCATTTACTGGAGTTTGCTTTTATTTGTTTATCTTGTAGCCATTTTTCTATTTTTGTGATATGCTCTTGTAGTAATGTGACTGCTGTTTCTAGATTAACGTGCTTGACTAGTACAGCCGTGTCGTTCGCGAATGTCAGTATTTTGCTATTGGTAGTTTGCTGTTGGTATATTGGCCCTGTATAGTGTACATAATATTGGTCCTAAGACGTTTCCTTGCGGTACTCATGCCTTGATGTCTTTAACTTCAGAATATGCGTCCTTTATTTTTACTACAAAGGTTCTGTTGTTTAGGTATGATTTGAGTAAGTGGTGTGTTTGTTCCGGCAAATGTTTTTTGATTGCTTGTAAGAGGCTTTCGTAGTCCACTTTGTCAAATGCTTTCTCGATGTCCATGAAGAGGGCTGTACAGTATTGTTTCTTTTCTATTCCTAGTAAAATTTCGTTGACGAGCCTGTGCATTTACTCTATCGTAGAGTGTTTATTTCTGAATCCAAATTGGTGATCTGATATTAATTTGTAGCGGCACATGAGTCAGAACGATTCGAATCGGGAGTCACTCATATTTTTGTGCCTTGGAGTATCAACGCTGTTTTGATTTGCGAGGTTCTAGACTAAACGAACTGCAGACAAAAACAGTATCGCCGTTATGAGTAATCGTCAACCTGAACCAAATACGACCTTCTGTAAGTTCCGTAATCCGCGGACAATATAAATTTTTTTTCTTTTTTTTTTATTTTATTTGGATGGACATTACAATCAATTCTCTCATTGAGAATTTTAAGTAAGTTTTTCTGACGTGGTACTGTGACATGATTAATAATTATGTAATATCTTTCGATGTGTGGTTCTTCTAGAGTAAGGATAAGGAAGGATGTTCTATTTAAAGTGAAGTTTAATTCTATTTTAACAAGCAATACCCAATACAAAAAACTGACTACAATATCTCCGTACGTTTTATTCTAACACTCGGCTCGCAGCTTCTGCTTCCCAGGTCAAAAAATGCTGACCCTCAACCCTCCCACTCTTCTCCCACTCCTTTACTCATTTAGTTTTTACGTCACCAAAACATACTCTCTCACTTACACTCTCTCTCTCTCTTTCTCTCTTCTCCAGCACTCTTAAGACTCTTAGTTTATTCCTTAGACTCTAACCTAAATATATAGACTAAGCGTATATCCCCCTTTTCCGATACTACAATTATTTATAATATGTTTGATTCTAGCTGAATCTAGTGCTTAGATCTAAAGGATAGTGTTTATTTAGCCTGCGGATCTGGTCCGACGTATTAAGTAATTGAGTAACTAGAGGGTTTTGGTGGTTGTTAACTCTTATGCTATATCTATTACTGCATTTGATATTTCTTCTTTGACTGTGGGTATCTTGAGGTTGCGATGTATCGTTTCGTTGGTAACATACCAAGGTGCATCTATTAGGGATCTTAGAGTTTTCGATTGGAAACGTTGAAGAATTTCTATGTTGGAATTACTTGCTGTTCCCCATAGTTGGATCTCCCCGTAGGTCCAGACAGGTTTTATTTTGGCCTTATAAAGCGTAATTTTGCTCTGCGTGTTTAAGTTGGAACGTCGGCCAATGAGCCAGTAGAATTTTTTAGGTTCTGACTTGAGTAGCTTCGATTTGTTTATATGTTGTTTCCATGTCATTCTTCTGTCCAGATATCTGACTGAATCTTTGTTAGGAATTGTAATATTGTTAATGATCACCTGTGGGCAGGTTTGTTTTCGCAGCGTGAAGGTAATATGAGCGGATTTTTTCATTTATTTTGAAGCCCCATTTGTGGAATCGACAATATAAATAGACGAAGCAGAGCGAACCAATATAGCGAAGAATATAGCGAGCAGCATAGCGAATTATCACAGCGAGTCATACGAGCGACAGTTACGACCGACATACACTATCTCGGTACTCGTACTTAAAGTGATTTTAATATAATTGATTATTACAATTTTCCACTCGTGTCTTTAATAAATCAACACGTTTAATACCATCTCAAATTTTTCTTCTTCTATTGTTGGTTTTAGGCGATCCTATATTATTTTCTCTAGTATTTTGGAAAACACAGGAAGTAGTGATATTAGCCTGTAAGAGGTGCAGTTTGGTGTGGGTCTTTGCCTGGCTTAGATAACATTATGATCTGTGCTAGCTTCCATAGATTAGGAAAATATTGGATTCTTAAAATTATATTGAATATTATTGTGGTTAAACGTATTGCTTTTGGCAGAAGGGTTTTCAAAATTTTATCATTGATTAGGTCGATCCCTGGTGCTCTATTGTTTTTTGTTTACTTGATTATGATGCTAATTTCTTGTGCTGTTGTATTAGGTATGGTGTGGTGCTTGTTAGTTGATGTACTAGTATTTTGCGCATTTTCGTCTGAATAATATTTGGATTTATTGTTATTAATATTATATGGAGTAAATGTGTTATAAAGGTAGTTGGACTCTTCGTTGCTTTTGGCCTATATGTTGTATGTTTTTCTGATTGCTGGGATTAGTTTTATTAGCTTCTTTATTTTGTTCGTGGCTTTCCATAGAGAGTAGTTGAAAATTTGTTACTATTATGATCTTTTATTTTATTTTTTTTATCTTTTATATGTCTTATATATGTTCTGTATTGTAGTAGTTTTTTGTGTGTCCGTATTGTTGACATCGTATGCATTGCGGTATGTCCTTCTTATAACGTGGTGGCTCAATTGTTACTATTGTGTTTAGGATTTTTTTAATGTCAAAGATTTCTTTGTTATTAGCTTTGGGTTCAAGTTCCATTAAAAACAGTGACAATGGTTGTTTCGTATTGTATCTGGTTATATTATTTATTGTTCTTGCTTGGTGTCCGATTTTTGCTAATTCCTCACATATATCTTTTGTGTTTGTACTTGGGTGTAGTCCTCTAATTATTATTTTGTAGCTTTTTTCTTTTTTGAGCTGAAATGTATGACACCCGGCGTTTTTCTCCTTTAATGTTTGCGTCACTTTTCTAAATACTTCCGGAGTTTTTGTTTGCACTTTTACTTGTTCTAGTTTTTATTGCTTTATACTGAAGTTTTATTTTCCAGCAGTATTGTTCAATAGTTCAATTGGGGGATCTATTATTTGGGCATCAATGTAAATCGGTGGTGGTTTAACAATATGAGTTGCGGCTTTTTCTTTTGGGTCCATATCTACCTCTTCTATCAGTGAACTGAATGTCTTGTAGCCACCGTTGCTTCTCTGTACCTGAAATTTTCATAGCGCTTATGCCTGGTATTATTTGCGCTTTTTCTGTGCTGTTGCTACCTTCCAATGTTCATCTTGATATGATAGTTCGTCATTGTAGCGGTTTCCCTCTTGCTTTTGCAACGTTTCCATTTCTTTTACAGGTGAGCTTTCCTGTTCCTTGTTAATAGATTGTTTTCTGTTTAACGTATTTGTACCTTTATTTATGTAGTATATTTCACCCTTGTTTTGTTATTTTGATTGACGGTGTTTGTTGTTGCATTTTGGAGTTTTAACCATTTGGCAGTGTTCGTTGTCGTTTTGTCCACCTAAATTCATTGCTTGTCGCACTTTCACTGAAGCACAGTTTGTCACGTCTGTTCAGCTCGGCTGCTCGAGCAGAGCTGGCCATTAGTGTATGCGAAATAAAATAGGCAAACTCGAAGATGGTATCCCGTTGGGGGTAGCCATCCACATGTTATTTAGCAATAAACTTAGAAACAATTACCAAATCTCAAATTGTAAAGTACAAATTAAATAAAAAAAAGAAGAAAAAATTACTGTATGCAGACAATATAGCCAACAATGAAGAAGTCTGACACTCAACGCCGAAAGATCTAAAATCGTAATTTTCAACAAAGGAAATGAGTTGAAAAATGTGTAAATGGAATATGTTTGTATGTATGTATAAGATAAGATTTAGTTAAAAAATTTGAAAACTGAAGTCCATTTCATAGATGTAGGATCGAAATTAATAAACATAATACATATAAATAAGAAATACGGATATACATTACAAATGATAAAGTATTTAATGTAATAACGTAAAAAAGTAAATTAGTAGATTATGAATTTATCGTATTTATAAATATCTAGATGTATTCATAAAACTTACTGTGGATCGGTAATAACTTTCTCATTGTAGTATTGTTTCAATAATGAATTCATCAAACGTCTATCCTTATCATCAGTTACACGGCCACCGTAATTACATTCACCCGTTAAATAGAGAAGTGCATCAAACGGTACTTGCTCATAATCATTTAAAAAGAGCTAATATATAAGGAAAAGAAACTTCAATATATAAAGTGATACCAACCTGATGGTGCAACCGAAAAGAGTGTGAATCTACATGAAAGAATAAGTCGAAAATGTAAAGCCATATTTTTTTCGTGTAAAGTCGAATAAATCAACATTAACGATTCGCCGAATACACGTACACTTACCTACGCACGATCTCACTTACTCCTATTTCCAATGGATATTATTGCAAAGTCTGTATGGTTTTTGCATCCGAACATTTGATAAAACATTTCGTGCGTAGGTAAATGTACGCGTACTTGGCGTATATTCAACGTCGATTTATTCAAAAATGAAATCCTACACGAAAAAGTATCGCTTTACATTTTGGACTTGTTTTTTCATATAGTCGAACTATTTTCAGTTGTACCACCATATCAATATCAGCTTGTATGGTAATACCACAAAGTATAATAATATACACATTTAACATTTAATACAATATTTCATAGCGATGAATAAAAAAACCACTTTATCGATTACTGTTAATTACATACTGTAAATTAATATAAATAAAAATATATAAATATGAATAAAAAATGCATAGAGATTTACAGTTACATTTACAGTTATTATACAATGTTAATTTAATCTTTGAATTGTAAAATGCAAATTAATCTATTATAACAATAATGAATCTCACAAGTGTTTGTCCTTCACAACTAAAAGATTTAGACATTTTATAGTGATTTTTTGATCATAACAAGATTATAATCAAAAGAAATATAAAACAAGCGAATTTATTTAAGATAATACGTAATATATTTGTTTCTGTTCCAAATGGAGCAGAATTTCAACATATGAATTTTACTCTTTTGAATGAAAAATGTTCTATTATGCATAAAGAGCAAAGATTTGCGAGTTGGGATTTACTTTACATAATCTTACCTGTAGTTGTAACATACTAATGCGGAGATCTGATTCATTAAATTCATATGGTATATTCCAGCCTAATGGCCCAAAATTACGTCTTTCTTGAACAACAGCATGAAAGAAGCATAGAGCAAAAAGGAGACTCCTCCATTGACTTATTTTATTACAACTGTTAAAGAACTTTGTGTCTGATATAGGATCATTCAAATAACTCCTCAATAGATTATTCTTCAATCCTTTTGGTGGTTCATTAGTCATTTTAACTCCATTTTGTAAAATAGAGATTGGAAAATCCTTCGATGGATAGCTGGTTAACCATAATCGAAATTTGGAATGTGTATTTTCTGGTATAATAATTTCATCGCAAATTCTGTCTAATTCTTTCATCCAAGACACTGCCAAATGGCAATTTTGAAGTACTACCCACTCTCCTCTTTTTATTCCTCTATCTATCATGTTCACTGCTATTGGACCTTGACCTTGTCCCAATGATATAGACATCAAATTCTCTTTTGGTACCCCATAATCTTCTGAAAATCTAATTAAGCCTGCCATTGGATCAGATCCAGGAGAAAGAATAAAAACAAGAGGAGTTACATTACTAGAATCGCTATAACATGCTTGAAGATCAAATGGTGGTGGTTCTACAAAAAACTGTCCCATGTTATATATAACAAACATTCGCACAGCAGCCACAATTTTATCTGGTCTTATACATTTAAGTATAATTAGCTTCTTTAAGCTTTCTCTCTCATTTTGGAATGGATATGGAAAAGATTCCTCCTGAGGATTAGATGAATCATAATAAGCCTTCCAATATAACATTTGTGTTTCAAAAGATTGTTGTAGCTTTCCAAGTTCAGGTAAATTTGTAGCTCTAACTATTTCATTCCAAGATTTATCAGTTAACCAAGGAGAACCAGGATTAGGATAAGGATTATCTAGAGCTACGTCACCTGCCAACAAAAATGTCCAAAGTTCTTCATCTATCTTTTTCTCAGCACGTAAAAGACCACCACACAGAACAAAAGAGAATATCAGTTTATCCTTTTCAAATAAAGAACGACACACATTTCTATAAATACTAGCTGTGAAATATGTATTTAAATTTTTTATTCGATTATTTAGATTTTCACTCCTTTCACTGTTTGCTATTGACATTTCATAAAGATGAATGAACCACGGTAAAGAATACTGGTACATAGGATCAATGTTTGCCAATTCGGAAATACAGAAAAACAGAACAGACCCGTGCCTCGAAACAGGTTTATATTCATTACGAGCATTATCAATTTCTATCGCTGTTTTAGCAGCTACCTCTTGCTTAGCTTCGATATCTTCTGCCAGTGTTTTCGAAGTTGATAATATTGTAATTGCTGTTTCATCCTCCAAAATATTGCCCTCCGAAGCAGATAAAACTTCTAAAATTTTATCCTCTATTTCCTCCAATATCTTTTTATTCTGTGCACCTTCTATAATCAATTGATTCTTGCGTTCTTCCAGTACGGGTAATTCCTTAGCAACGACTATACCTAGTAACTGATCCTGAAGTCCTTGAGGTGTAATCATAAAATTTAATAATGTTACTTTCACAACTACTTCAGGTAAATAATGTGGATTCCTTAAACGCGTCGTAATATAAAATCGAAAATCAGAATTATATTCAATTATGTTTTCACCAAACTTTATATATAAGATACCACGTTCTTTGTAAATATTTTTAAGAAGCACAGGTTCTAATATCGCATCTATTTCTTCTAAAATATTTTCCAACAAAACAGGTGTGCCAAGCTGTATACAAGTGTCCACTATTTTCACATAATTTGGATCAGAAAGTTTAATAACTGATAAATTATTTTCTTTCTCCATATTTTTTATCCATTTGTTTGCTTGATTTTGTGGGTCGATCATAAGTGGCCATCGATCAGCGTTTTTTACAATTATTCCATTTTCCACAGAAAAGTTATCTGCTGGTAAACCAAAAATGATCCATGCTCTAATTTCTACTTGTTTGCCTAAAATATCAATCAAGTTAAACTTTCTTCCACATGGAATTGCTGTTTCTACACAGGATTTGTGCCATTCTGCGATTAATTTATTTCTGTACTCTATTGTGAAGGCTCCAAAATATGCGACTACTCCTGAAGACAATAAAACGTCGCCAATAACATTATTAAGGCTTGCACCTAATATCGTAGCTGTTTCTTGCCATCTATTTTTCTCACCGCTTAAACCACTTAGCAATTTTTCAGCTCTATCTAATTTTTTCTTGCAGTAATCAATTTGATCTTCGAGCTTCTTCTTCTCTCTCATGCACTCGGCAAATTCGTCATTGAGCGATTGTAACTTCTGAGTAACTTCCTGAAGAAGGGCTCTCTTAGCGTTTAAAGCCTCCATTTGTTTAGCAAGGGCGGCTTCAGCTTCTGCCAGCATTGCTTGTTTTGGAGCAACGACTTTAATCACTCGATCATAAACTTCAATCGCTCGTACCCACTTGCAAAGACCTTCACATGCCGTGGAAACCTTTTTAATAGCTTCCGGTTGGAAACTTCTGTCATTTATAAATTTTTCACGAATTATTTTCATGTATGCCGGTGGTATGTTGTCTTTATCAAAGTTTTTCAAACTCTCGAGAAATCTCATATCACCCAATATCCTTATAGAAGCTGGCCAGTAATCTTCCACAACTCGACCAGTTGTTGGATCTTGAACTTTTTCAGGTTTGATTCCTTTTAAAACGCAAATAGCTTCCATTACTAATCTTACGCCCGCTGGTGGACTTTTCATTGATCGCACAATACTAATGTCGGCAGGTTTCAAGGTATCCAGCGCAGTTAAAGCAGCTTCTAATGCAGGTGTAGCTTCGGCTAGATCGCTTTCGCAATCATCTTTTATAGCCTGTGCAGCAGCTGCAGCTTCGTTTGCTAAAGCTTCTTCTGCACCTACTATCTCTTTTCTTGCTTCAATGTTGATAGTATCCTGCTCTATTCTAACCATAAGCTTATTGCTTAACTTGGATTGTGCCAGTAATTTAGGTTGCAAGGCTTGTAGTTCTTGTTTCATAACCGCTATTTGTTCTGCTGCGAAATCCAACCTTTCCAATCCCATTTCGTACCGCATTTGTTGCTCGGTAATTTCTTTGATTTTTTGATCATATAGCCTGCAAAACGATTTGATAAGTTCTAAGAAACTCGTCGGTGTTATGTAGTATCTTCTGCCTTGTGTCTTATAATAATCTTCACTAGTCAATGCGATACTTATATGGAACTTTTTAGACATGTAAACACATTTTTCTCGTAAATCCATACTGATGTTAATATTTTGCAATGATACTCGCGCTACCTTTTCTAAGGCATCTTCAGGCCAAATTGTATACCAATCGATAGTACAGCAGTTTATCAGTGAGGGAAACATTCGCAAGCGATTTCTAAACTTATCTCCTATTGGAGACATTGTTAAAATCCAGTGAAGGTTTTTTATTATCCTCTCAAGAAATAAGTTGTAAAGAATCATAGGAGTAATTTCAACTTTTCTCCCACCGATGCTATGCATTACATTCGTCATTTTATCTAAAATTTCAGCCTTTTCTTCAGTATCGTATAAATTTGGTACATCGGCAGTGTTTAAAATCATATTTATATCTTCGACGAAAGATTCATCCTTTATTTGATGATCGCCAAAAATAAAGGTAGTAGATTTTCCATCGCATCCGACACGTAATAACAACTTTTTTAGGTCTTCCCGCCATTCCGAAAATTCGTAAGTCGTAGTAATTTCAATCTGATACATAATATATTCGCACATGTTAGTTGCCAATTTAGCGCACGAACTTCTACCCGATCCACCTATTCCTATTAGAAGAGCATTTCCACTTTCTTGTTGCAATATTCGTGAAGTGCGAGAAACGTGTTCAATAGCATATCTGAATAAAACTAACGACATAGGTGTCTTAGAAAGCATATTGTACTCTGTTAAATAATAATCCATTTTTTGTTGTAAATCTTCAAGGTCTATCACTTCATCATATATTTTCGGTTCAGCATCGGGTTCTATATAATTACCAAAGAAGAGATCACGCATGTGAGAACTTGTTATTGTTTCTCCTTCTTGTAATAGTCTGTTAAGTACTTTTCCCAGCGGTTGTCGTAACTGATCGTAACAAGTATACTGAACCATTTCAAACAATGTTTCCCGATCGTTATCATCCACTAGTCTATCATGGAAAACTCTATACACTTCGTGAACCCATAGTCTAATTAGTTTATCCGGGTCCTTCATTCTAGAGGCTGGTACCAAAAGTATACCCTTAATAACCCGGCTGAAATCACGCAAATTAAAAGTATAATGACTTTTTGCTGGAGTAGGTAGAAAGGTTTTGATCGCGTTGAGAAATATATCCATCGTTGCATTTACAATCATTTTTCCTAATCTTGAAATTTCTGATACAAATCCCTTTGCAAAGTGTGAATCAAGAATCGAGGAGAAGATTTTGGTCATTGTCACCTCTTCAAAAAAGTCGATACCAATTATATGCATGTGTCGAGTTAATCTGGGTGTGACGATGTTGGAACCGCCTCCGGGTGGCAACATAGCACAAATTAGAAACATATCCACTAAGTATAACATTGTCGTATCTTTTAAATCAAACCAGTGCCCATGATCCACCCATTGACGGATGAGTTCAATTGGCGGTTGAGCTCCGTATTGTTCTACCTGCGGCATACTTAGATCATCAACGAATAGTACGCATTTCTTTCCCATTTGTGGGCCATATACACCTTTTCTTCTGCGATCTAACTTAGACATCACTATCTCTTGGGTTTGAGCAGCAGTGGTACGAGCACTGAAGTTTACAATGTTCTCTATATACTTTTGTCTAGGTAGAAACTGCAAATAATTTAATACAATAACTGATTTGCCAGTACCAGTTGGCCCAACAAATAAAATAGGTATTGCTCTATGTAGAAGATTTCTGATAAAAAAATACTGAATTACTACTTCAGTTGTTGGTATAATTAATCCATCTGATTTTATATCCGGTAATAAAGAAGCCTAAAATACAAAAAAAGATGAATTAGACACATGAATTGACATTAAATTTGCCTCTTACAGTAAAATCTATTCAGAAGGAAATAGAAATTTACAAAGTATTCATTTGGAATGTTATTGTAGATTATATACAGTAGCGGACAAAAGTTTAAGACGATGATTTGTAAACCGGATTACAAACATCTTATACGCACATTGTTCTTCTATTCGGTTTGTCTCTTTGAAATAACATAGCTGTATGTTTGACCTTCGTAACCTCAGACCGTCAGTTGTTAAATACAAACAATGTAGGAGTTACAACAGTTAATCACCACTTAACACTTGTAAACAGTGGACATTAGTTTAAGACGATCTGTATAAAACGTGAGTATGAGTACAGTTTTTGAACATTTTGATTCTGGAATGTCAAAATCATTGTTTAGTGTACCTTTTATTGTTTAAAATTTATTTAGGTAGGGACATACTATGGGTAAATCAAAGAATTTGCTTGAAAACGAAAGGGAACAAATCGTGAGGCTGCGAAAGCAGAGTAAAACCTTCACTGAAATAGCAAATATAGTGAACAGGTCAGAAACGGCTTGTAAGCAAGCTTGGTATAAATTTTTAAAGGCAGGCATATATTGCGATCAACCGAGAAATGGAAAACAACGCCGAATCGCTGGATTCATCGATTGAGCGAAAAGGATCGTTTTCGTAGTGCAAATAATATTACTGCGGAGATAAACTATAAAAGCGATACACAAATTAGTGCTAGAACTGTTAGGAGAAGATTAGAAGACTTTAACTTAAGGGGACGAAAATCCCAAAAGAAACCACTGCTGAGTTCTAGGAATCGAAAAAGACGACTTGCATTTCTAAAGCATTGGACAAGTGAAGATAGGCAAAAGGTATTGTTTTCAGACGAATCGAAATTCAATTCGTCTCTTCTGACGGGATACGGTATGTTAGACGTCGAATTGGCGAAAGTTTAAAAACACAGTGCGTTTTAAAAACTCTTAAACATGGTGGTGGAAACGTTATAGTGTGGGCGTGTTTTTCTCTGGTCCGATATGTCGTATCAATGGAATTATGGAGCGCTTTCAATACATGGACATACTCAAAAACACAATGTTGCCTTTTGCACGCAACAATATGAGTGATGATTTTATTTTTCAACATGATAATGATCCGAAGCACACGGCTCGGGTTGTAAAACAGTTTTTTGAAGAAGAAAATATTACCGTGCTGCCGTGGCCGTCGCCATCACCAGACATTAATCCAATCGAGAATTTGTGGAGCATCATAAAAAAGACAGTACAAGATTATAAACCGAAAAATTTAGATGAACTTTACTCTACAATTGAAACAGCTTGGAGTAATATTACGGTAGATCAATGTGAAGAATTTATAAATTCTATGCCAAGAAGATGTACCGAAGTGATAAGAAATAACGGATATTGGACAAAATATTGAATTTAAACAAAAATTGTGTATATTTTCTTACCAAAAATTAATATTTTTGTATAGTCTTAAACTTTTGACCGACGAAATATTATACAGATTTCGTTCCTTTTTTATAACTTAGCTACTGAGCAAAATATCAAAATGTAATTTTTTTGTAAGTGTATAAGCAAACGTCTAATTAGTTAATACTAAAAGTAGAACACTGTATTTATATTATTTATGGAAAGTAAATCAATTATTTATTTTTTCCATTTCGTCTTAAATTTTTGTCCGCTACTGTATATTTAGAATAATAGTATCATTTTTATTTTAAGCACCAAGAAAAATTATTCTCTATGTTTATAATAAATATTTTTATAATATTTGATAATCGAATTATAAACTATCGTAATGCGACAGAAGATCACACAAATTTAATAGATTAAATGAAGTAATAATAAGTAATAAGATCATAATTATTATTAAAAAAAATAAATATTCATATTAAACAATTGTAATATTTTTGAAATTAATAAACTGCTTCATGAATATGACAACATTTCTATATCAAAACCTTCCAATGTTAAAAATAGTTATTAGACTACATTAATATTTTGTAATTATTTTGGGAAAATAATGCATTTATACTTCAATTCAGTCATTACGGTACATAAAAACCCTATCTGTATTATGCTTGAGACGTTTTACAAATGTTACGTATTACTGCAAAAAGGAAAGAAGAATTGAAATAATACTTATTAAAATATTTAATACTTGTAACGTTGTGTCCATCCACGGTATCCAACTTCCATTATTTCTTTTATCGTATATCCAATCGTAAACGGTTCCCTTATCAGGAAAAAGCTGCTGTTTCGTCAATTTAAAAGCTTTTGGTTTAGGATGTTCTTCGACATTTCCAAGTGATAGTTTTCTTAAATAAACGTCAAAAGCCCTCCTGCTATCGCTCGTTAATGTTGAACACATTCCCCAAATCATACTAAATAATAAAACACATTGAAGCCAAACTGTGCTAACTTGTGTTTCTCCATCCAGCATTGCAGTGAAAAGTTTTGTAAAAGACTAAAATAAATAGTTATAATAATATATATTAAATCTTGATCTGAATTTCAATACCTATAAAGTCTAGTCTAATTTTTACCAATTTATACTTTTAGCATTTTAATGCTATTAATATAATAACAGATTAGAGATTCGTTATAAGAATAATTAAAGATGGAATTTTAACAAAAAAAGAAGCATGTTTAAAAAAGATGAAGTATTCAATCAATATAATAAATAACTCCTATAACGCACAACGAAACATGTGAAATTCGCTTAAGTTGTAGAACAGTATAACTTTTTTGCTATTTTCAGGCATTATATCAATCGTTGAGGTCTTACATATTATAAATATATTACATATATATAATGTTACAATTCTATATATATATATATATATATGTATATTTGAGAAGAGGTTAAGGATGCATCTACCATACAATTAATGTGAATATAGTAGAAATATATTTCTACTTACTAAGAACATATGAAGATCTGACTCTTCCACAAATGTTTTACAATAATACTGTACAAAATACAGAATTGGCTCTGTCAACCATTCGATCAATTCAATAATTAACTCATATTGTTCAATAAGTAACTTATTTTTAAGGTATGTTTTGTATGAGTCAAATAATGCATTCCAACCAAGTTGAGATGGTTCCATATAAATCATGCCACATCTACTGACAGTAGCTGGTGAAGCATGTTCCAAATCAGCTGGTTCGAACATCATATTCATTTTATGTGACATTTGTATAATTTCTCCAGACATCAGGCAGAGTTTCTTATTATCATCAAGCACCGTATTCATACTTTCAATCCATATAGCATCAACAGGTCCATCGAAAACTATCCACTTCCGTTCTGGCGATATAGCTTGTGCAAATTCCCTGAAAATGTTTGCTAAGACACCATCGCTCCATTCGTGCGATACTGGATCAAAACTACCATACAACTGATCCAAAGTAATAGCTTTTGGATTAATAATCTTATAAATCGTTGAAAATTCTCTCATAGTAGCGCGTCTTTTACCGGCTAACTCACCCAAAGCTTCGGCCAAAACTTGATACGCTTGGGTCTTTCCGCTTAATGTACGACCTACGATCATCAAACCATGACGTACCAACAACATCTCATAAATTTGGATTATTTTTTCCATGTACCAAGGCGTGGCTTGAAGATTTCGTTTCTTCAAAACAATTTTAACTAACTCTATTAATTCCTCGCGATGAGGTTCTGGTAAACTGGTATCAGGGAAAAGGTCTGTGTATATTCCATTAAATAGAGGAATATCTTGAGCCAAAAATTTCGGAAGATTGACGTCAATGATCGCTTGAAGGATCAAAACAGATTCATTTTGTATGGGATATTTCAACTTCAAATTTCCAGCAGCAGTAAGCACGGTTTTTACAGCTCGCATGCCATAATCATAATGATTTTGCGAACTTAATTGTTCAGAACATAATTTATACGTATGAACTATCTTCTCTGCAAGATTCTTGGCGTCTATGAAACCAAAAGAATATAAAGTAATTTCTCCTATCATAGCGTAATCTGGTACCATCATTGCTACTGTGCGGAAAAGAACTTTTAAATTATCAGGAAGTTCTTGACGTCCAGCATAACCTGGATTCATTGTTATGATAACATAGTAAGTGGGATTTAATTTAATCTCTGTACCCTCAAACGTAAATTTTTCCAACTGTAAACTTATAGCCATCTGAATGGTTAAAATTTGCTGAGCAATCACCGAGAGAACTTCTAGATCTATTCTGTTAAATTCATCAAAACAGGCCCATGCTCCAGATTGTGCAAGCCCTTTAAAAAATTTACCCATTGCTTGAAAATCAAGTCCATCCGAACAATTAAAAACGACACATTGTTTAGCGACAGCTTTTGCAAGATCTTTTGCTGTTTCTGTTTTACCAGTTCCTGCGGGGCCTTCGGGTGAACCGCCAAGATTTAATTTTAATGCACTCATTAAAGTTCTGTAGCATCGATCAGTTAATGGTGTTATTACAAGTCTTGAAGTATTCCCAAGGTACTCGAAAGCATATGCTACAGAGGTCGTAATTATTGTGACCAAAATACTATTGTCCAACCAATAATATCTTAGTTGTGATATCCAATCAAAATCCATAATGTTAGTCACTTGTTTGTCAATGAGCAGTCGTACTACATCTCGAGCATGAACATCTATCACAATCAAAGCATTTATTGTTATTCTCGCGCCCGGCTCCAATCTACCTCTTACTAAAGTGACCGTTTTTTCTATTTGACGATTACATATCTGTAAATAATCTATCGTAGATTGATCTTCGAATGATTCGCAAACTTCGCTAGTCCAATGTACTTGACTGCAACAAATAACAATTTGACCAGGCCAAGAAAATATCCATTCTTCTCTAACAGTATTGAAATATGCGATAATACTTTCCTCGGCAATGTCTCGAAGGGAAGCCCTCATAAGTTCTTCTACTTGACACAACCATTTTTCAACCATGCCTTTTGCATCCGCTGGATAAATTTTTCCACTTAATGGAACATACTCTTCTTCATCCGATAACATTCCAATAATTTCTTCATCTTTAGTAAATCGCAATTTACTAATACCTTCAAAACACTTCTTCAAGTGGGGCTGTACTCTCTGTGGATCCTTAGTTTCAGAGAGTATTTCTAAGAGTTCGTCATTTGACAAAAAGAAAAACCTTGGGAAGAATAAACGTTTCTTCTCTAGATATTCGTTTAAACCTTTCTGTATTTCTTCCAATAATGAGTTACATAACGTTAATTCTTGCAATATATTTAGCATACCGGTAGCATCAAGTACACGACTATTTTCGACAGCATATGCCATGATCTTGCGCCAAATTTTATCCATCCTTCTAAAATGCTTCGCTTCTGTCGGCATTTGACGCATTATATCTTCGCTGCTAAATATCGGTTCTAGATACATCCAAGTTGCTTGACACATTAACCACTGATCAATGATATCCTGCATTTTCAGTAATTTATTTTCCCACGCCTGCATTTCCTCTTCGAAAGCTTTTATAAAGGGAGAGCTTCTCATCGTTTGAGCTTTTAAAATATGATCGTCCAATAATTGATGAATATCATCTACAGCGGATAATATATGAACACCAGTTTCACGATATAGTATGAATTGAAACTTAACATCTGCCCATTCTTCCTTCATTCTTCGTAAATTTTGTTGGAGCGCGTGTTCTTTAATAGCAGCAGACGATATTTCTTCAAGTTTACTTATATGAACTAATAATCCCAGTTCTACCATGTCAAAAAGACAACTTGTGGGCGTTGGTACTATATCCACATTTACTACTTTGCTAATTTGTTTCCAATGTCGATCCTGTAATCCAGGAGTACAAATAATTTGTAAAAGTGGGATGTATTGTTTGAACTTCTCTACTTTTCCACGAATCATTTCAGTAATTTTTCGCGCACCCGGAATGTCGGTAAGAATACGAGCCAGCCTATATAATGTGCGCCAGATATTATCAGTCTCATCTTTAATTTCTTCGGCATCGAGATCAAAAAATGGACCATTAAACCATCTGTCATAATTCTTATGAAAATCTAATACCGTATGCCATAGAGTATCGAGTGCACTAACAACCGTTGACATCGTAGGAACTAATAAGTATGGACTCAATTCCATGTCTAAAAGTCCTTCTTCTTCGTTGATCTCTTCAACTTCTATCCTAATCTCTTCCATCCCTTTAGAAAGATGTTCAATTTCCAATACAGCATCTTCCATCTCCTCCATAGTTAGTACAGGTGGATCCTTCTTCTTAAATTGATCGATTGCCAATTTCATGTTATGTATTTTTTGTTCAAAATTATCCCTTCTTATACGCAATACTTCCTCAAGATATTCTTTTCTCATATTTAATCTTGTATTTGCTAGATCCATTACGGTTTCCATTTCTTTCGGCCATGTGATGGTGCGAGTATTTAAGTGAATGTCATCATCCGTGGGTGCTTGATAATTAAAAAGGAATAAGATCAATTCTACAGAACGCAATAATTTTCTTCTCAAATTAAACATGGTCGAATCTCGACTCTCGCACAAGTAATTGTACAGCTCAACAACATCTTGTGTCTTTTCTGGCATTTTTGAAATATTTTCTGCTATTATATCAAAATTAGAGCACAAATCTCGATTATTGGATCGTAACTCATTTGCAAAGAAATTACAAATAATTGTGCGAAGATCATAAAGGATTTGCCTTAAAGTGTTATTTAAAATGGTGCAGTCGATTTCTATCAAGTTCAGAGGAATCTAAAATTAAAAATATACATAAACTTGATATATTATTGCGAAATATTTATCATTTATACGTTTACCTTGTTACGAAACACTGAAATTTCTTCTCTAAGTTGATCATAGCTTTTTATTTTTTGTTCAAATTCATGTAGATATGGTATGGGTTCAATCTTAAAAAAGTTGTCTAAATTTCGTTTAGCTTGGCCATCGATTATGTACAAAAAATCTTCGTAACATTTCAAATAAATTTGTGGACCCATCGTATGAGCACTGACAACATTTAGTACATCAGTGATTATGTTTAAAACCTACAATATTTATTTCATGTTACAATGATAAAAATAATGAGAATAGAGCTTGTAAAATATGAAATTAAACATACAATATCAAAAACTACTATAAAATAGAGAGTGATTTATTATTCTGAAACATAATACAATTCTTCATAAAATTCAATTCTTATAGAGATTATCGCGTCGTAGAGAAATTTTCTTCCCAGACATGGATATGGATACATTAAGTAATATAGAGGAGAAAATGATAGGCCACTTGAAACGTTTGTGCGTATTAAATTTCTTATGAGCTGTTATCGAGGTGCCTATCTAACTACCTAAGTATATGTTATGACATTAGGAAGTGATCTTATCCCTTCGAATTGGAACAGATCTGTTATTTTGTGTTATATCTGACTTTAACACACGAATAAAATCAGTTTAAAGATTAATGAAACTTCAAATACTTTTTTCTAACAAAGTGGGTTATTTGCGACTTAGTTCCTAGATATAGTTCCTTTGAAACTTTTGTTCCTCGTGATGAGTACTAAAAATTTGACTGTGAAAATTATGCCCAAGATCAATTTTTCTAATTCAATTTCTCCACGGATCCGAAAATGCAGGATCACCTCTAAAAGCCATGACAAATATCTGACTGGTTTTTGGTCTGATTGGTTTTAGTCTCGCAATATACGTGACTGGTTTTTTAACATACGCTTTAAGTACATATAACGTAGTATAATATGTAAGAAAAATACTATGCATAAATGTTATGATTCAATTACTTAATTAAAGCATATGGAATATTCTTCCGCGAAAGAATTTTAGTATTAATTAATATTAAGACAATTTTCCGACTGAATTTCTTTCAGTTTAATATGTGTAATATTTATTTAATTATTCCATAAATAATAGTTCTACTTACTTATTCGATTTAAAAATCATTTCATTTATTTTTGCATGAATACCTTTCAGATATTAAATTTAAAACAGAATTAATTGTATAGACAAGCTTAAAAACAATTACATACAAAATTAATTAATAAATAAAACTAGATTTTAAGAAATAAGGATATAAAGTAAAAACATGAAACACAAAATTATATAAAGATTAAAATGTTTAATATTAAAAAGATAAAAAATTATAATATTTCCTTTACCGATTCTTCATATCGCGATACAGAGAATAAGAACTCCTGCTTCTTCAATTCAGGAAATAAAATTGTTTCAATTTTTGGAATCATTGTTCCAACTTCAATAACTTTATCAAAACATTCTGAAATAATTGCACGTACTTCTAGAATACTCGGTTTACAATTTAATTTAATTGTACCAAGTTCTGGCTCTACTGTTATTGTTATAAAGGGAGTTCTAAAATGTAACTTTAATGATCATTATGTATACAAATTATCAAAACTAATATGAATATATTATTATATTAGTAAATCACTTACTTGTAAAACATTAGATCCTCGAAATCACCCTCAAAATAATTTCCGTTATTGTATTCCATAAAAAAATCTCTAATATTATTCAGCGTTTTCATCACCATCATTCGCAATTGTAAAGATAAAAGAGTATTTACACTTCTAAAATATTTTTCAATCAGTGATATAGATGCATTATAATGTTTCTCAATAAAACGAGACCAAGCGTATTTCTTCTCTAAAAAAAATTCAGCAACGTCAGCCAGCCAATATTTAACAAGTTGATCTATAGCTTTATTACATAATAAATTCATTTTAGGCTGTATTTCATTTGCTAAAATAGGGATAGTTCCTAGATCTTCAAGCTTAACGATCGTTATGTCATAATATCTGAAAAAATAAATCATTTTCATACACATTGATTTTTAAACTTGAAGCATACAGCTTCAAAAATAAATCTTTTAGAAATTTTCAACAAGTTAATTCTTTTTCAAACGCACGTATAAGATTATCTTGACTTCTTTAAATGATACTACGTATTTTTGATTTCATACTGTTGTACCTGATGGCATGACGAGTTCATCTACCTACCGTAACATGACCTTGAAATAATTTTTCGGAATAACGACAAAAATCAATATAACTAACTTTTTGTTAAAAAAACAATCTTACGACAATTTTTTACATTGTCATTTATAGTTGATTGAAAGCTAATTAATTTTTACTGAAAATATTTTTTTGTCAAATTATTATCAGAAGTTCTTGAAAACCGTGGCGTCAGTTACGTATTGTATCCTATATTTCGGCAAGAATTTTGTTGTTGACCATAGATTAACTAATAACATACTTATTTTGTTTACCATTCCTTATAACAATTTAATAAAATTTAATTAAATGTAAGAAAATTAGACTGGTCAAATCGAAAAAAGTTAAACGAACAATAATACATATTTAGATAGTCGTTGAAATTACAGGAATAATTTAATATTTTTTATAATTGTTCAGCCAACTTAACTACGATAGTGCATGATTCCTTGTATAATTTGTTTGATTGTCCATCAAATTAATTTTAACTAATTTGTCGCAGTGGAAAGTGAAGAAATGAATAAATGAGGTCGAACGAGTGTCACTTTTGCTATTAACAAGTAACATCGTTCAAATGAGACATACCGATTATGATAACACTGTAAATATCATAGTATGGTAAAAAATATTCGGCACATATGTATTTATGTTGCCGATTATACATATATATATATATATATATATATTTATATATATTTATGTTAACAATCTGCTGAATTTGTTAGAAAAATTATTTGGCAATATTTAAAATAAAATATATTTCAATAAAAAATATTTCTAGATATTTCGATAAAAAATTTTTTATTTAAGTAATAATTATTATATAAATAAATCTCAACACATTAAATTTGTAATATTACACTCGTGCTGGTCAAAAATGAGTATGTACTTACCTGCTAATTTATAAGTAAATTATAAACGTGAAAGAATGTATCAGAAATATGGTAAATATTACATTTATATTCTATACCCAACAAAGATTGCTATGTTTCAATAGAATTAAAAACTTATTATAATCACTGCTTTTAATTTTTACAATTATCTACGAAATCTTATATAAAATCATTACATTATAAAATATTATGTTTGCAATACTTACTTGGTAAAATATAAACTTTGAATATTTCTCAATATTTCATTTCCGATAAATAAATTATAATGCATAAAATGGCCTGCCATCAATTTAGATTGATGCCACGGAACAGGCGCCCGTATGATTAAAATTGGATGTTCCTGGCGCAAAGGTTTTATAAGAAATTGTTTATAGGTATCAATAATTTCTAGTTGTAATTCCATTATTAGTTCATCAAAACTACAAATGAAAATTTTTCTTCTAAAATTATTGTTATATATGGAAACGGACATAGTAATTAGAAATTGTATGAACCAACTCTTCTAATTTTCGCAATCTATCAGAAATACGTTCTTTTGCTGCTTCAAGGTAAGTATTATCATAATAATTTAAATCACTATCATTCATACAATAGTTTTTAAAATATATTGGTTTGCTATGAATCTTTTCCTTAATAAGCTCCTCGGGTTTCTTATTACTTTCTTTCAATATATCGTCTATTTTCTCTTCTAATGATTTCGGAATTTCAGCTTCAGTTGTTTGAAACATCTGTAAATTTGATTTGATAATATAAATAAAAAATATCGATAAAAAAAATATCCTGTCATAGAACCA
>JACXIL010000187.1:2046086-2078589 GCA_014737365.1 Bombus soroeensis
GTAATCATACCATGGAATTTTCAAAAGAATTAATGTCTTTTTGAGCCCTCCAATTTACTTAAACTCTTTTTGAACTTTGAATAGATCAAGTAGGTAATAGACGGAAGGTGCAAGATCGGAATTATACCGAGGATGAATCAATATCTCAAACTTGAATTTAAGGAACCGTCGATTTACAAGATTAAACGAAAGATATTACATGCTTGATTTGCTGTTCAGCTGAAAACCTTTTTCTTCTGAGGGCACAAAAAAGCTTATGTAACGATAGAGCAAGTATTTTCATGTTCACAGAAAATAAGGAGATTGTGTATATTGAAAAAGTTGTCTATGTTGAAATAAAATTTATAACTGCATTACGGATAATTATTGATTCACCTTCATATGAAACACAAACACACATTGTGGCGAAGATGCTCTACCTCATACACAGAATTTCAATCAATGGAAAATCAAACCTTACAACTGACATAATAAATAAAGTTACGTGTACTAGTTTAAAATATTCTTGTGTAAAGAGAGACTTTTGCAATTTAATTTATATATTAATAAATATTAACAATATGTTACCTTTTCTTCTGTTAACATTTTGTTTTCTTGCTTTCCTGTTTTTAATATTTTATTCTTACATCTTTTATTTGTTTTAATATGCTCTTTTTGGATTGTTCTCCACAACCATGTACCATCTGCCAAATCTTTCAAACTAATCATATTATTTGATAAAGACTTTGCAAACCTTGGTGATGTTTCTTTTTGCACATTTTTATATTTTTTAATATACTCTGCTGATGAGTTAGTAAACTTCTATCCAGAAATAAAGAAGTTATGTTGTAAACTAAATTATGTTCCAAATTGTTTGTATGATATGTTATTAATGTAAACATGTTCATATAGTTATTTGAATGTATAGCGTAATTCTACCCATAAAAAATTATGTAACCTTAGTTATTTATTCTCTATGATACTTAAAAATCATTACTAAATTACACCTACCTTCTTATTATGTTATAAATTGTTTAAACATATGTATAATATATACATTACAAATTTACAATTTCATACTAAATTTCATTACCACATTTTAATATTTCATTAATTCATTTTAAAAATTTAATTTTAGGAAACTTTATCACTAATATTAACATAAAGTAAATACAAGAATGTATCCTAAATATATTTTTAATTATGCACAAATATTAAATATACTACATACATATAAATAAAAATTATATATACTACAGTCTTAATAATGTAAAATTACAAAAAAATAATTCATAATTATAGTAAAATTATGACATTTATCTATTGTTATATATTGTTTCTCATATGTAAATCTTAATAGAAAATACATAATTATTGTTTTTTGAATGTATTACCTTCATTTAAACAACTATATGTTAGATGTGTTCACTATCTTGAAGAAGTTATTTTAATTGTAAATAGATGGGTAACTATGGTAACCATACGAGTTAATACTCAATAAATCTACCATTATATACATAATGAGTAACAAAACTTTAGAATTATTACTATATAAATTACAAAATAAATAAAATGTGATACAAAAGCAAAATAAGTATAGATTCATCATTAGTATGAGGTACTGGAGTGTAAAAGGAAATAAAGAACCTGGACACACTCGAAGCCTTAGAATCTTAAGCAATTAGAAGTAGGATAGTTGATAAGGCAACTACAGAACAAGGTAACAGAAACTAAGTTCTCTGATAACATAGTTTAGAGATACTGTAAGGAATTTTGTAAAGGATATGGATGTCCCTTATACTTATTAGGGGGAGGGGTACAAAAAGTAAATAAAATGTGGTAAATAAATAAATAAAATTAAAAAATTGTATATAATTTGAATTGGTTTAAGTAAAAAAGTATACTACAATTTTATTGTATATAAAATAACTCCAGCAAAGATAAACTTAAAGATATTTAAAGCTGTAGAAACAAAGATATCATTTATTTAACATGATAAAATTAAAAGATTGAAATTACAAAATATTTAAGGGAAAAGTTTACGCATATAAAGATAGATAGGTCAACAATATTTATTATATTTAATCAATTGAAACATATCATATTCTAATCAATAATAATTCAAATATAGATATTAAAAATATTAATTTTTGTCCCTTATTCTTGATGTTTAATATTTTCAACATTTGTCTTTAGTGCGATACATTATAATCCAATAAAATAACAAAATTAAACAGAAATTTAATAAAAATGCTTATTATAAACAATAATAAGGCAAATATTCTTGTGTTTATATTCTTCTTGTCTTTCATTTGCTACACTTGACAAAATGAAAGTTAAAATACCTTTAAAACTATTTTTAATTTGTACACTGAATATTCCTAATAATCAATATAATAATAATCAATATATAGAAATAGGCATTTCTATTTAAAAAAAGATACATTTGCATTTGTAAGTAACACTTTTAAAAACGTAATGTAAAACATTAAACCTCCTTACATCATTTATTTTTCTCATCTAACATTTTTTTGTACTATTTTTGTACAAAAGTTTGTACTACTACAAACAAATATTTTGTAAATTTGAGGAATGCCATACTAACTAGGTTATGTTTACATCAATCACTGTTGCCACATCTGTTACATTTTTGTTTAGCGTCAGTTATCTAAGTTAACTGTAGCTCATTATAATCACATGGATTATCGTCAGCATTCATAACCCCACAAGCATATTGTATTTCATATAATATTATACGTATTTATAATAAACAGTCGTTTATTGACTCAAGATAGTACCGTCAATCGCGTCGCGGATTATACACTCTCATTTTCATTTTACACATGTACGTATGTACACATGCATCTCTGTTTAGACAGGAACAAGATATTAGATTTTTGATACATACATATGTATGTAAGTACGTACTTCCATACATATATGTATATATGTTCACTTATGTTATGTTCTTTTTTTTAATCCTGTTAATGATTGTTAATCCTGTTTTTAATCATAAGAACATATAAATTTATGTAACATATTTTTTACTAAGTAAGTTTTATTGTAATCCATTGTCACATGTTGATATAAAAATTTATAACTCGACCATAAGTAATAATAAACGGTTATTCGCATATAACCAATAGCAAGTGGTACCCCCTTAGCTGTTTAATGAACAGACAGTTCAATGAAAGAAGTAAGTATTCCAAGAATTGCTCACAATTATCTATCTCCAACTCGCTTTAGGAGCACCAGTGTAACAATAAAAGTGAGTGAAATAAAGTGAAACGTTATTTAAATTGTACTTTATATTACTCGCAATACAAAATTAGTTCACAATTTACAATCTGAGATCATATATGAATCAACTATTTTTTGATATCATTAAATAATAAAGAGTATGTTTATACGTGTAATGAGAATGTTAGGACTGTTGAACCACCAAATTTGTGACACAGTTTTATAATCGTGGTTTTGAGTATTTAACACATAATAATACTTTCAGAATACATTTAGAAACGAAGACCTTGACACAGGATTGTGTACTTCTGCTGCCTGGGCACAAATAGTATTTTCTTCCTTTTTGTAGTTGCAATTGATGTACATATTACAAAATCTATTACATAAATAATATATAAAATAATCATATACGCGCGCGCGCGCGCGCGCGTGTGTGTGTGTGTGTGTCTGTCTGTCTGTCTGTCTGTCTGTCTGTCTGTCTGTCTGTCTGTGTCTGTATGTGTATTGTACAACAATTATGCATGAATGAGTCATAATTTTGAATCTCTGTTAACTCTGATTACATATATTATATCGATAGAAAACGTATCTCATAATAAATAAAAGGTACCAATTTTGTAATTATGTCATCGCCACTTAAAGGAAAATTATTATCTAACAATAAATCAACAGATGAAGGGTTTCATAAGCACAAAACAAATGATAAAGAGTTAATCAAACCAATCGTTGAAAAAGCATCGACTTCTATGCAAAAAGAAGAAACTACAGTCGCAACACGTTTAGAAATTATTCGGAAATTAGAAGAAGGTGTCACAATTGGTAAACTTGCTGCGCAGTATGGTTTTCACAAAAGGACCATAGAACGATATAAAAGGAATATCTCATCACTTCGAAAAATTTCAAAAAATCCAAGGCGCTTGGTTATGAAAAGAACTCGTGCATCTTTACACGAAGATACAAATGTTCGATTACTTGAATGGATTTTAGAACGACAGATGAAAGGAGATATCCTTCGCGATAGCATGCTGCAAAGCAAAGCCATGGAATTGCATGAACAATTTGGATGTTCGACACCTTTTACGGCTAGTCGAGGTTGGCTGTGGCGTTTTAAAAAAAGATATAATATAAGCGGTTTTGGTTGCCAAGGAAAAGCAGATGAGATAGCGCAATTGACAACAGAAACATTAACAAAAATATTAAATGAGGAAAATATCAATAGAGAAAATATATATAATATATACGAAACAACCTTAATGTGGAGAATTCTCCCACAAGCAGTCTCGTCGAATGAAGAAGAATCGGCGCAAAATGAAAAAATAAAAAAAGATCACATCATAATAGCATTTTGTGTCAATGCTACGGGAACGCACAAATTACCGCCATTGTTTCTTACTAAATATGTGATTCCACAATCTTTAAAGCATAGTAGGCATATGTTACCTATAGTATATAGAAGTGAAAATAGTAATTTCATTGATGAAACAATTTTCACTGATTGGTATGCCAATCATTTTAAACCCAATGTAAAACAGCGTCAACAGCAGGAACATTGTATAGGGAAAGTATTGTTATTCGTTGAAAATTTTAAATGTGATATATCTCTTAAGAAAGAACACCAAGATTCTTATTTCAAAATAATAATTTTTCCATCGAATACACCTTCGACCATTCAAATAATGGATGAGGGTATAATTGCAAATTTTAAAAAATTATTTCGGGAGAAATTGCATTATCGTCAAATACGTCAACATGATAATGAAGTAAAGAAGTTCTATACCAATTACGATATAAAAGAATGTATTGATTTAATTAGTGAAACATGGGACGAAATAATAGTGACCGACATTGTACATTCTTGGAGGAGACTTTTAGGTAAGCAAAATACTCAGATTATTATCAAGGAAGAAATCGAATACCTCGAAGAAGCCCATGACTTCGAAAAAGATATTGTTTCTGACAAAATATTGGATTCGGTTGTAAAATGTGAGGAAGAAGAATCGAATATTACAACAAAGGAGGAAATCGATCGCATGTTCCATGGTTTGGAAATTTGGGCTGAAACACAGCCTGATTTCATTAAATCGCATGCAGAAGTTTTAATACATTACCATAATCAACAATAATATTTTATATAATAAGATAAAAGATTTCTGATTGAAGTTTCAAATGCTTTTGTGTATCATTTCCTGCCTTCAATTGTATCAATTCGTTTTTTTATATTTTGTACCCATACTTTTATCCCACAAAAGAATATTAATTTTTCAGAATAATTACATAAGTAGGATGAATAAAAATTTTGAATAAAAAATTCGTGTGTACTATATGCTTGTATCTTTTAGTAGTTACTTTGTTGATTATTAGCTATCAATGTAATCAAAATGATGAAAAATTCATTTCTTAATTTTTCATAGTAGTATGGTTTTACAATAGTGTATTTTTGGAGATTTGAGTGTCCTTTTTGTAAAATATATACATGAATGCTTGTTTTTTGCTTTTCATTATATTGATTTTGTTGTATATCTTTCATTTCCATATACCTTAAATGCGTAAAAATATTTTTATAAAAGTTAAAATAATCAAAAAGAAATTTAATTACATTTGATGTAGACATTTATTATATACAACACTAAAAATTAATGTATTATATATTACCTAATAATTACTATAAAGTCAATTGAAGCATTCAATGTATGTTAATAAAATATGTACATTCCCTGTCATTTTAAACTCTATAGTAGTAAATACTTAGTACAATAGTAAATAATTATTGTCATTATTATTTTCCTTTAACATAAAATTTTTTCTAGCAGTTTCCTAAATATTAATTACGAAAATTATATATATTTTTATATAGCATCTACTGTATCGATCGTACACAAAATATTTGCAAAACATTGCATAATATTTGGATTATCTTAAAATTCTTAATTCTTATAATTGTTAATTAATAAAAGTAACAGGAAGTATGAAGTAATGTAAAAAATGGTTTATTAATATTGCTTTCAAGAACTTAAATTCAATAAATATAAATATTAAATTTTACATGTTTTAGCATAGTTGTGTTTTTTAATTTTATCCAAAGAGATTTATAAAAATTTGTATTCTTTAAAATCTAAAATTTTGGTTACTGCATAAAAATATCAAAATAAATCATTAACTTTAGTATTGATTATTGTAATACTCTTTGTTATAGTATTAATATCTATATATATATATATATATATATTATATATATATATATATATATATATGTATATATATATATAGATATAGATATATATATGTAAGTATGTATCATGTAAGTAATATACTATAAATGTTGCAATGATTTAGAATCAACACATGACTGTCAATCAGTGCAATATATGATTTGCATTCTTCTTTTTATCTTGCAAAAACCTAGAAGTATTCAAATTATATGTTACAAAGTGTAAAAAATGTACCAAAAGTAATACATTATAAACCAAAATATTACCATGTAAAATTAATAAATAAGTACAATGAAGTACACCATTTCAACATGTGTTATATCCAACCCCATCCTGATCAAAGGTTGCAAAAAGTCCGACTAGAGTTAGATACATAATAATATTACCTGATAAAGTCAAGTAACAAGCGCCCCATTGTATCTGAAAATGCATAATAGAAATATACATCACTTATATCAGTGAATTATTTTATCTAATTTAATATAATAATGATATAATACAATAGTATAATAATCAGATTAAAAAATATGCGTATATGACTATACCACTGGATCATTGACTGGAGACCGAGCTAAAACAATAGGAAGAGCAAATGATGATACAACAAAACCTGTAGTAATGAATATTGCGAACTCCAAACATGGATTAGGATTATTGTCAAAATCATTTGTATAACGACGTGCAATTATAGTTGGAATTGGTGCTAATATATAAAATAGTATGACAAAAAGTGGCCACCATACTCTGAAAACAATATATTATGAAAACTAATACACATTTTAATATTGTAATTCATATTTGTAGTATTAAAGCACTATGTAAAAGTATTAAATGTAAAATAACTAATTATATGTTAATAATAATACTTACTTATATGCAGGTAAAGCACAACCTAGTATAACAAATGTCATACCAATAGAGCCACCAAATGCCAAAAGTACTAATCTATAAAAGGATTTTTGGCTATAAATTATCTTAAAAAATTTTGTATAAATTGTATTTTAAAATACTTACGCTGTTTAATAGTGAAGGCCATTAATAGCATGGAACAAACCAAGAGAAATTTATATAAATTATTATACATAAAAATAGTATATAACTTTTATATTATAAATTATCATAGTTGTCAAATTTGTCCAATGAAAATCTATATCATATTTTATGATTTGAAATAATATTATTAATGATCTAATTATAAGATAATTCATACAAGATATACATATAAACATAAAATGTGAAAAACAAAAAATGACCTATATAATTTGTACTAATGAATCCTTTTGGTTTCTTCATTTTATGTATAATTTAAAATAATAGCTTTTATACCTGTAAAAATTTGTATGTAAACATTTAAGAGATTTACATCTGTTTCATAAATGGTTAACATACAAAACAAATATTAATTAGTAAATCTGAGCACATATCAATGTTTATAATATTTAAAAATGATTATAGTAAGAAAAGTTAGTAAAATGAAATACAGTAAATTTGTATTATATAAAAATAAAATAGTATGTATATATACGTTTATAAAATAAATTAATAAACATGCGTTAGTTACATATAAAAATTTGACAGCAATGACAATAAGAGTAGTAAGGTTATGTTTAGACGTATCATCTTTAATACAGCTTTTTCATTAAACTTCCATCGGCAATATCATATTTTTTAATTTTATGATAAAAGCTTATGTATTTATGCGATTAAATATATATGCCGAATAACCTTTAATTCCAGCCATTATAGACCGATTTGACAAGTAAGAAGTATGTAGTTATATTTATCGTATTTTCACTTTGAGAATGTCGTGACGTAAGCCATCTAAAGCCTAACACACTTTTAAAACTAGACACATGCTAGTAAATTATCTAATGAATACAGTGTAAATTTAAAAAAGAAAGAGATAAGTCTTTTTCTACGAATATCTACATTTATTACAAATATTACAATCCATTTAATACTTCACACTATATCTTGTGTTAATAAATATGTAGTAATACTTTTATATATTCAGAAATTTAGAAGAAAATGAAAAATATTTATAGGATGCTATAAAGTACAAAATTTTACTTATTAAATTGACAAAAGTAACAGTGCTCAATAATTTGTTTATACTAATATATATTTTGCGTATCTAAAATTGAATAGTAATGTATATTAAAATTTCTTAGAATTTCTGTAGTAAAATATAATTAATTAAATAATCAAAATTAAGAACTGAAAATTACGATAATTGACGATAGTTTAAAGACTCTGTAGCCAATAAGATATTTTAAAATGGCAAATCTATTTGCTTATTGTAAATTTGCCTTCAGCTTTTGATTCGACAATAGAGTCCAATGCAAGCCATGAAAGTTCAAATGAGAATGTTCATTGGATCGGCTATAGGTGTAGCTGACTTATACGTGTGCGATATCAAGTTCTGCTCATTACGTGTGCATTTTCTTTTGCGTTGAAATCAACAGAATAATGGGCGAACCAAAAAGGTAAGACAATTTAACAAAAAAAAATTATTTAATCAAATAATATTTATAATGATATAATTTTAATACTCAATGTTCAAACATAAAGTATACAAATAAATTGTATCCATGCTTCCAATTTTACGTTGTCATCATGTCGACGCAACGCGTCTTTTTATAGATTCTTATGAAAATAAATGATATCTATTAAATTTTCTTCTATAAAAATTAATCATTCAGTATAAACAGCAATATTTCTTATGATAGCAACTTGTAATGACAAAAATCGTGCTTATCATTTTTGTGTGCCGACTGTTCATGGCCGAATACTATACCGAACATGACAAAGGAATTTTGCTGATACTGATATTTACTTCTTACTATGATATTTTTTAATCTTATAAAGAATTCTTAGTAAAAATAAAAGCTATATAATTTTACTTTTATTTAGTTTCATGAGATAAATATAACACAAAATTGCTTAAACATCATATGTTCAGTTTTAAAAACTAAATACATTAATTTTTTAAGTACATTTTATATGATTATCACATACGATCTTATTCACACTATAAATGAAAAATTTTACAAATTATTTTTTATAGGTTTAATGAATATCTTGTATATGTAAAATGTTTAATATTTATTCTATGTATAAAAACAAAAGTTTGAAAATGCCTATAATTTTTATCAAAAATTAAAATTAAGGGAAAAACATGTTAAAGTATTATTATTAAATTTTATAGAGTGCAAAAGTATTTTTGAAGTATAACAATATTAATCATAATGCATATATATTTATATATTTATGATAAAAAATACATTAGTTTAATCTAAATAGATTATAATATCAAAATTAATTTCTTAATTATTCATATATAATCATAATTCATTAAATATGTAATATATAAATATATATATATCATATATATTATATGTTATCATAAAATAGTAATAAATAAAATATATATCATAAGAAAACATATTATGTGTTAAGAAAGTTATACTTGTTAGTAACAAAAATAAATGAGACATTAAGATTATTATGTTTATAGTACAACTTAAGTGGTTATATAGACATATAAATGACATTAAGATATTAACTTTAATAAATCAAATTGGTAGATAAAAACTAAAATAGTTAAGTCATAAACTAAAGTTATTTTTTATTTATCAGCATTATATATATTTTATTTAATGATTAATATCTCTTTGTTAAAATTAATCAAATGCCTTGTTATAACAGTGAAGATTTGGCAACGGCAATTCTTCGAAAGAAGGACAAGCCAAATAGATTATTAGTGGATGAAGCTATTGCAGATGACAATTCTGTAGTAGCTCTTTCTCAAGCAAAAATGGATGAATTGCAACTTTTCCGAGGAGATACAGTATTGTTGAAAGGAAAAAGACGCAAAGAAACTGTGTGCATTGTTCTTTCTGATGATACATGCCCTGATGAAAAAATTCGCATGAACCGTGTTATAAGAAATAATTTGCGTGTACGTTTAAGTGATGTTGTTTCTGTACAAGCATGTCCAGAAGTTAAATATGGAAAACGCATTCACGTACTACCAATGGACGATACAGTAAATGGTCTTACAGGGTAATCAATAGCTTTTTTAGAAAAATGAAAAATATATTTTTCATATTTTTAATTTTAATTTTAACTATATCATATTTTTAAATAATAAGTTAATTTTAAATGACATTTAATTTTGATAATCAAAATTATTTTATTATTTACTCATTATTATTGTTTTTTGTTGTACATATATAAAGATACAAAATGTACCTAATGTAATAATTGCTCTAGTCAAAACAACATTAGGTATATTTTACATCTTTCTAACTAATATTTAAGATACATAAAATAATTATATATAAAGCAACAAATGAAATCAAATTAATACCTTTTTCAGTTTAACCTGAAAGTAGAGGTGCATATATTCTAGTATTTTGACATTACATGCTATCAAAACAATAAATTTTATAAATTGAAGTAAAATTATAGTAAAGTTAGGCAAAATATAGCCACTTACTTTCACTTATTATCCTCAAATAATTTAAAAAATTAATTATTAAAATAGTTAAAAATTTAATATTATGATAAAAAGTATATACTTAATATATATTTATTACAACAGATATGTTTGAAAATATGTGATATAAAAAATATAATGTAATGTTCAGTTTATAGAAGGTACAAAATTACAATATGCAATATTAAAATAGTTGTCTATACCAATATATAATGTAATCATATCATTACCAACCTAATACATATTTATGCTTTCAGTTTGTAAAATACTTCGTATTTAATATTTATTATATTAGTATTTTTGGTCAAAAATGTATTGTTATTTCATATAAATCAGGTATAACATAGAACACATAACAAAGGTGGTTGATATATTTAGGTAATTCCCTTACACAATAACAACTTTAAAACTGGGAGCATTTGTGAATAAAGTAAAATGATTTTAATTAGTACAAAATCATATTAATTATGTATGTATGCAAACACTCTGTATTTAATGTATAATGTAAATATCAATACAAATTATCTTATGTTCTAAAGATCATATGTATATTTTTATGCATATATATATATATATATATATATATATATATATATATAATGTACTTGAAGGGGTTAAAAAATATATTTATATTCAGATTTTCTAATAGATATGTAAATAGAGTGTAATGTGTTCTGTGTATATAAAAAAGTATAAAGAAAATTTACATTATTGGTAAATCAATATTATATTTTAATTATTCATTACTTTTTTTTAGATATACATAAAGTTTAATTATAAAGTAACTTACTTTTTTGTTATAGAAACTTATTTGAAGTATATTTAAAACCATACTTCTTAGAAGCTTATCGTCCTGTTCATAAAGATGATAATTTTATTGTACGTGGTGGTATGCGAGTTGTAGAATTTAAAGTAGTAGAAACAGATCCTGGACCATTTTGTATTGTAGCTCCTGATACAATTATTCATTGTGAAGGTGATGCTATTAAGAGGGAGGTTAGTTCAGCATAATCTTTCAACAAGTATTTATTTCTATCGTAATATAAATACGTAAAAACATTGTAGGAGGAAGAAGAGGCTTTAAGTGCTGTAGGTTACGATGATATTGGTGGTGTTCGCAAACAATTAGCTCAAATTAAAGAAATGGTAGAATTACCTTTAAGACATCCATCTTTGTTTAAAGTTATTGGCGTTAAACCACCTCGTGGTATTCTTTTATATGGCCCACCAGGCACTGGAAAAACCCTTATTGCTCGAGCTGTTGCAAATGAAACAGGAGCATTTTTCTTTCTTATCAATGGTATGTTAATCTTTAAATATAGTATAATATTTTTTTATTTTAGAATGTTGCTCAATTTGTTATGTTGAAAGGTCCTGAGATTATGAGTAAACTTGCGGGAGAGTCAGAAAGTAATTTAAGAAAAGCATTTGAAGAGGCTGAAAAAAATTCACCAGCTATAATTTTCATTGATGAACTTGATGCCATTGCTCCAAAAAGGGAAAAGGTTTTAATTATTCATTTTATTTTATACATTTACAAATTGACTGTATAATTTATATGTTATTTTCCATCTAGACTCATGGAGAAGTAGAAAGACGTATAGTGTCTCAGTTGTTAACTTTAATGGATGGCATGAAACAAAGTTCCCATGTTATTGTAATGGCTGCTACTAATCGACCTAACAGCATTGATCCTGCATTGCGGCGTTTTGGTCGTTTTGATAAAGAAATTGATATCGGAATACCTGATGCTACTGGTCGTTTAGAAATTTTACGAATTCATACGAAGAACATGAAACTTGCAGATGATGTTGAATTAGAAGAGGTTTATATAATTAAGTTTGAAGTTATTAAATTGTTTATTTTAATAGTATTTACTGAATTATTGCAATCGTTTAGATTGCAGCGGAAACACATGGGCATGTAGGAGCTGATTTGGCTTCGTTATGCTCTGAGGCAGCATTACAACAAATTCGTGAAAAAATGGATCTCATTGACTTGGAAGAAGAACATATAGATGCTGAAGTTTTATCTTCTCTTGCCGTTACTATGGATAATTTCAAGGTAATTACCTCATGCATTAAACTTTTTCGACCCAATCAGTATACGACGTATGTTTACTATGAATTTACTATAAATATTCTTATTTTCTATGTGTTATTATTAAGTTTATTTATAAGCATAAGGATATGCAAAAGGGATCTTGCAGAACTATTTCTCCAGACTTCCTATTATTGCTACATAGTTGTCAGTAAATTGTAGATATTTATGCACATTTATATTTTCATAAACGTAATTTAAAAAATGGAATCTAAATAGAAGATTGTTTTATCTACTAAATATTGTGTAAAATATTATACTTTAGATGTTTTATTTATTTTTGCACATTATACAAGATATATGTGCATTTTTACATTTTTAAATTTCCCATAAATCTATAAAGATCTGCAGTTTAATCGTTAGTTTTAAAAAGTTCTTCTGTTTATTTGATCTTAACAATAAAGCTATCCAAATTCGTTTTCTTATTTCAATGATTAGTTTAGTCTTAACAACTACGATATTGTTAAATTTTCCAAAATTAATTTGAAATTAATAGTGATATTCAAATAGTGACGACTACACTGTAATGACATTGAAATTGAAAGACATTCATAAATACTGTAAATATTGTCGCGTCTGAGAAATTAAATTAAATTTATAAATGCATAATATAAACAATATTATAATTTACAATATTTAAAACAATTTTATATTTTCACTTTAGTATGCCATGACTAAGAGTAGTCCAAGCGCTTTGCGAGAAACTATTGTAGAAGTTCCAACTGTGACATGGGATGATATTGGAGGTTTACAAAATGTTAAAATGGAATTACAGGAGTTGGTACAGGTAAGAAAATTGTTAACTAAACTACTATAAATACTAAACTAGACTAAATACTAAATAAATATTATAGCTATATAATGAAATTATGAGATTAAAGTAATTATGTTTCCTTTGTTATCTAGTATCCAGTTGAACATCCAGATAAATTCTTAAAATTTGGTATGGAACCATCCAGAGGTGTATTATTTTATGGACCCCCTGGTTGTGGTAAAACATTACTGGCTAAAGCAATAGCTAATGAATGTCAAGCAAATTTTATTTCTGTAAAGGGTCCAGAATTATTAACAATGTGGTTTGGTGAATCTGAGGCGAATGTCAGAGATGTTTTTGATAAAGTAAGTAATACTTAAATTCAAAAACATAAAACACAATTACTTTATTTATTATAATCATATTTATAGGCAAGAGCCGCAGCTCCTTGTGTATTATTCTTTGATGAACTCGATTCTATCGCCAAATCTCGTGGTGGTACATTGGGGGATGCTGGTGGAGCAGCAGACCGCGTAATAAATCAAATTTTGACAGAAATGGATGGTATGGGCGCAAAGAAAAATGTATTTATCATAGGAGCTACTAATCGTCCTGATATTATTGATCCCGCTATTCTACGACCTGGCAGATTAGATCAGCTGATTTATATACCATTACCAGATGAAAAGTCTCGAGAAGCGATTTTTAAAGCTAACCTTCGAAAATCACCTGTAGCAAAGGTAGGGAAAATTAAATACATTTGTATCTCTAGTAATATTACACATTTTGCTTCAATACACCGTAGTTGCCTAATCATATCATTAATATTTGTGTTATAGGATGTAGATTTGAGCTACATAGCTAAAGTAACACACGGTTTTTCGGGTGCTGATATAACAGAAATTTGTCAGCGTGCATGCAAACTTGCTATTAGACAAAGCATTGAAACTGAGATTCGAAGAGAAAAAGAACGTGCTAATAATCCATCAGCATCTATGGACGTGAGTGTTTAAATTTTTTAATGTTAGATATATTATTTATATTATTATATTATATATTATTACACATTTTAATCAGTTTCATACTTGTTATTGATAATTTTATATATGATATTATAGATGGATGAAGATGATCCTGTACCAGAGATAACTAGAGCTCATTTTGAAGAAGCAATGAGATTTGCACGACGTTCTGTATCTGATAACGATATTAGAAAATATGAAATGTTTGCGCAGACGCTTCAACAGTCTCGTGGGTTTGGAAGTAATTTTAGGTAAAATACTTTTAAAATATTTTTTAAATTAATGTATGAAAACCTGTAAATGACAAAGCGTATGTCTATAATTACATATTCTATCTAATATATTAGATTGCATTTGCTCTAAAGTAAATTTTAAATCCTTGTAGATTTCCGCAAAGCGGAGCAACCGGTACTCAAGATACAACACAGGGTGATCAAACCTTCCAAGATGATGGAGACGATGATCTTTACAGCTAAGTCTTCATGTCTGTGTACCTCATTACAGTGAGCATGCGACAAAAGGGCCTGTCTATTCTGCAGAAAATACTTTGTGTTTATAAACACAAATTTTACAGAAAAGTAATTCTAAGAAATTAATAATACAAAAATACATGAATCTAATTCAATACCAATTATTCTGTGTTAGTATATGCAATTTTACGTATGTAATTAGGGTAAATTTTAATTAAGCTAAACTATAAGTGTAATAAAAAACATTTTTTTATATTCAAATTACACAAGAAAAAATATAAAATTGCAAAAATTATTTTGTACTACTAAGATAATATAAATTTAATTTCATTTTATATGTATAAATAAAATGAAATATAATTCGTTGATTATTACTTTATACGTATATAAACTACCCTAATCTCATACGTTATTTTGTATATATATTGCATAGAAATATACGAATTTTTCGTTGTTCATAAGTTTTTCTATGTAATTTTATATTTGGGTTATTCACATAAAAACGTAATTCTGATTCTATAACAGTGTTATATATTTTTTCAACTTGACTTAGAGATAGACTCTTTTGCTACGTTGTCGCTGTATTTAATTACATTTCATTGTTCACACTCTGAGATTACAATAATGTGAGAGTTTAAGCAATGTCAGTGAAATTGTTGGAACTGGTGATGTGTATTGGTGAATTTACAGTCTGCTTGTAGTAGTAAATTTATTTACAAATTACCAAAGAATCTCTTAAAACCTTTCATTTTAGAATAAAGTGTTAACTTCATTATTCATATATATACACATATACATATATATGATATATATCATTCATTTTTATCATACTTCTCATAACTTTATAAAAGTTGAAGTTCTTTAATTAAGCAATTAAAATTTTCTGATATACATTACTTACCTTTACATTACGTATTTGCAAGTACATTGTTTATTTTTACATATATAATTCTGAAACTATTGATAGTTCAAATTATTTATTATTTATTTATGCAGCACACAAATTTTATTACAAGTTATTACAAAATGCTACATTTTAAACTCTAATTAACTTAAATTTGTGGGTACACATTTTTTATAGATATTTATTAAAATATTTGTATGCACATTGAAAAGAAGAAAAAGCAAAAATTTATTACATTAGATGTTTGCAAGTTAGATTAATTCACGCTTTACATACTTTTTTATTTAATTTAACATTTTTTGTTTTTATTTTCTAAAAGTATATCTACATATTATTGTTGTAAAATTTCCCAACCTCTTAATATTTCTAATGGAATCATAACAATACATCTTTACAAAACATTAAAGTTGCATTAAATACATTATGTAAAATGAATAAAGAATATTATAATAGAATAATAGTTTATTGTATAAAAGTTTATTATTATGTTCAATAATATAATTGTTTTATAACGCACAAAATTTAGGAAGATTGAATGTTTTCATAATTAAAAGCAATGCATCATTATAATTACATATATTCGTAAGAAGTTTTATATGCAATGTCAGTACTTAAAAATTTATTATATATGCGTATGTACACTTGTTCTTAACATTACTTATTTTTATAAAAGTTAAATTATTTACTAAACAAGACATTACGTTCATGCAAAAGCATCGACAGACAATATGGGTCTGCAGTATTTGAATTAATAATTACATAGATTATTGCTTATTTTTTAAAATAATATTATTGTTTTAAATAACGATGTTGTCTGCATCCTTAGATTAAAGCATATATTATAAAATGAGAACAAAATTTTATTGCTTATGTATTTTCAAAATTATAAACAGACATGCAAAGTCATAGAAACAGTATATAATATTATTTTAGACTTGAAATGTGAATGTATCAAACGAATTAAAACAGTTCATACTGAAAATAAATGAAATAACAAGGATAACAGACAACGCAAGATCTGTATCATATAAAAATTTTTAATTACAAATATGTAAATATAATATCCTGAATTTTGCTTTGTTCTATTATTTTAAACATTCAAAAGTAAAGACAAATATCAAGTTTAGAATAAATATAAAGAAAGCAACCAAAGTGTGGAAATATATAAGTGGAATTGATAATATAACAAAAAAACCTAATAAAACTAACAATATAAAAAAACTACTTGGAATTTATAATATACGTCCAGAAATGCCACAATCTTTCATTATGCATAATACATATAAGGCTATAATAAATTTAAAAATTGATTGATACTATATATAGAAAAATTACAAACCATATAATCAATATTTAAACAAACTGATAAAATATTTTCAACTAGATATTTTACTTTAAGAAAAATATGAAAAATAATGGAATCCATTCAATTTTTTAATAAACGAGACTATTGAAAACATACTAAATATATAACAATTGCACTATTATACACTGAATAAAGTACAATAATTGAAAAGAAAATACAATTTTTTCAATGTCTTGGTTTAATAAATGATATTTAATTATATTATTTCCTAAAAGATGTCTTCATACGCATTGTAAATATTTTATGTTCAAAATAATTTTAACTTGAATAAAAATTCAAATATAATGAAATTCATTTCATTTTATATATAACTGTTTATATAAATCTATTTTTCACATTTACATTATATGAAGTATTTCATATGTAAAGAAAGCATGAAATATATTATCACAAGTATTTCAGAATATTTCATTTTTGAAAAATATTCATGGACAAGTTTGTTAAAAACATGTAAGTATTATACTTTTCCCAAAACGTCAACTTATAATATTTCTTAAAAGAATAAGAGGTTGTTTTATTAGTCACTGAACACACAGAATATGACAATATATAATTACAAAATACAATAATTCAATAAAAATAAGTACAAAACATTCAATAAGAATATTATGTACTAAAAAAAATGTTTTTGCATGTCTAATGTATGTAGTATCTTGTTATAAACATTGTTTTAATAATTCATAGTAAAAATACTTAAATGTCTATATACTGTTTCACATAAGTTTATGTTAAACATTTTTGCTAAATATTTTTAAGCATATTACACCCTGAATTTTTCCAATGTATTTTCTTTTAAGCATTGCAGTAACCATCATTAAATTACTAAACTTCCTAAAATCAACTGCATGCTCTTTGATGATAATAAGATTCTAATATAAAATACTGACTTGAAAAACTGAAACTAAAAGTATCATAAGAATTCATTCAAGTTATTAACTTTTGATACGATATGAATATCTAGGTATATGATAGCTTTAGTATTTATATAACTTATACAAATTCATCACTGTTTCTTTATAATATTTTCATTAAAAAAGAATTTGTTGCTTTCCTGAATTTGCAACATTAGCTATGATTATAGATTCATTGTTGACCTGTATTCAGTGTTCTAATTTCAATCACTGTTAGATATAATTCATCCTCATAATTTTTGATATGCCTTAATTATTACACTCAATCCGTCCTTTGCGTAACAGGTGGAAATTCAGCATCATCTTTTAAACGGAAGGAACCCGAGAAGCCTGGTGGACTCTCAGTTGCTGCTATCATCTCGTGATACTTTTCTGACTCTATAAAAATCCATTTATTTATTTCGATCATAAATATTCAAAGTAATAACCATTTTAAGCGGATGTAACGATAAAGATGTATGAAATTGGAATTCAATGATACATGACATATTTTTCATATCAGATTTCATTAAAAAATTTTCAATATTTATCAACACAAAACTAAATATAACGGAAAAATATTTCAATTATCATTGTTTTTATAATTTTTTCGAAATGTAGTTGCAACATTTGTTAATGAATGTTAATAATTAAAAGACTCATTAACATTACTTTACAAGAAATATCTTCCACAATAAATCAGAGAAATTTATCTGTTCTTCAAAATTATTAATATTTTACTTATATTATTTCCTAATATTATGATAAAAATATAATTAGAAATTTAATTAATAATTTTATTTCTAATAAAATAAAATAAAATTTAACTTATATATATATACATTTCATCTATCGAAATATAGCTTATATGCAGGATGCCTCACCTAACTCCACCTTAATTATTCTCTTATTTATCACCGAACAAAAAAATGTTTCAATAGAAAATTATTGTATTTTAATAGAGAAATTAGGCTATGGGAGTGAAAATCATCTGCAAATCACATCTTCTGAGATTTTACTAACAATGTTTTTGTTTACGAAATAATTTGCTTTTTGTTTACCATTAAAAAGGTGAGATCAAAATGCACTCAAGCATATCCCATACTATGACCTTCAAATAACCCGTGCCGAAGATTTCCTACCTAAACAATTGAGGTGAAAGCTCATGGATAATGAATTACAGAAGCAAAATATAAGCATTTTAGTCGTATTATTTATTCTTTTTTCAAACTCAATACATTTATTTAGATGTAGAACTAATGCAGGCCCAGCTCTTTTTACTGTATCCAAAGATATGCTCGCACATATGATGTTGGAAATATGCACTTTCACCTCAGAAGCCTGAACATTGCTATATACAATATCTTTAATCATGCACTTTAGCACATTAAAATAATAAAGAATGCGATTACACTATTCATTTTGTTTCTGTAATTCATTTGAGCTTCCACCTCAATTATCTACTTAGAAAATTTTCTGCCCAGGTTATTTCAAGATTATGGTATGTGATGCATTTTGATCTCAACTTTTTAATGATAAACAAAAAAATAAGCCATTCCGCTTAAAAAAGAAAAACGTTACTATTAGTAAAATATAACTTGAGATGATTTTCACTCTCAGAGCCTAATTTCCATTCTGGAATACAATAATGTTCCCCTCCAAACATTTATTTGTTTCACAACAAATAAGAAAGTAATTAAGGGTGCCAGAGTTGAGTGGGACACCTTGTATATTTAAAAAATAATATACATTCATACGTTTAAAATATCTTAATGTGTATTTTACTTTCTTATAATATAAAGTAATTACCTGCAAATTTATCTTTTCCTGATTATTAATTTCGAATGTTTAAATATCTTGTCTATATTATTATGATTCAAAGTATTTTAATAATCAAGAAAAGTCCATTATCGAATTAAATTATAATAGTAAACATGAAATTCAGATATGCAGATTTTCATTTTGTTTTAGTTACAGATAAATAAAATTTAGTATTCTACACATACCCAAGTGCATATTAATTATTGCTTGTAAGTAGTTGCTCTTTAATAGCGTAATATTGTGTTTGTTGTTATAAGTATATTTAAACTATGATTATTAAATTTTAGTAAATATACATTTAAAATATGTAGCACCCAAACCATGTAAGAATTACTTAATGTTACTCTCATTCTTTTCCTCACTGCATATACAAAAAGATATGTAGGATAAAGTATTAATTATAGCAGAAAAACCATAGTAAAAGAATTTTTAAGTAGAATGTATATGGAGAATGAGAGTGAAAAGAAGCAAGGGACAGAATAGAGAATATACCAGTACCTGACATGGAGTCTGGCGAGCGGCCGCGCAACACACCCGCGTAGCTATTTATGCAGGCTTCAGTGGATAATAAAAAGAAAAAAATTACATCAAGTAAAGTCAATTGTTGGGGCCCCCCTTTAGCCCCTAAAGAAGTTATTTATTTACTTAAGAGGGGTTAGAAGCAAGGAAAAAGAAAATATAAAGTAAATAATAAAAAACGATAAATAGTGTCAGCACAAGGGATTAGATAAGTAGTATTTATAATAAATAATAAAACACAAGAATAATTTAATTTTATTATGCAATTAAGAACATCATTTTTCCTAAAAGCATTGTATGAGTATCTTGTTTAAAAGGAGTTAGAACATATTGTTCTCAATATTTCTAAAATTGTAATTAATCATTTGATAGATATATTCCTTAATAATATTTTAACGATTATCATATGTTATAATTCAAATTATCTAAAACAACGTCCCAGAACCAACTAAATTACATACAGAATTGTTCAAATCTTAATTGTTAAAACTGTATTTTTTAATGTTTCAAACTTTTGTCCTATATACATCTATAAATAAATAACATGAATTGAAAAGCTCAGTTTTACATTGAGCAATACATAATTAATTTTGTATATATAAAAGTTAGCGTAATTTCAGTTCACAATCATAACTTAATATATTACTTTTATTAATAATAAAGACTTAAAATTTTATTTGCAAACAAAGCATTATAAAAATTCATTTGTCTCCATAGCAAGATAATCTAAAATTTTAAGACACTAAACAATTATTCAATTGTATATGTGCATACATCATATATTTTTAATATATCACTTTCATCTTAACTTGAAAATTAAGAATATCTTTGATTTTGTGCATCTCTGATACATATATACATATATATATTGCAACATTTCAAAACAGAACTTATTGAATTAATTAAACACTCACAAATATTACCTCCAAAAACATATTATGGAAACATAATGTAATTTATATTATGTAAATTCCAATCATCCAGATTAATATAACCAAAAAGATGAATAATTTTTAATATAGTAATTAATATTACATAATACAGTAACATTTGTTACTGTTTTTAGTAATCTCTAGAAAACAATACAAAATTTAACTTTACCGTAAATTTGTAATAAAAAGAAAGTTATTTAAAAAACTAATTCATATATTTTATCGTTATTTTTAAATTTACATAGTAAAACTTAATAATTATAGAACTGAATAATCACCTTAAAAATATATGTATATATGTACTATATACAGACTCTTTTCACACTATCAAAAATATTAGGCTCTTACAAATTTAAAAGCATATTATTCAATACAAAACTGAGTTTTCATATATTTACTTTATCATAAAGTGTAAAATTTGAAACAATTAAAGTTATTCCTTTATAGTACACTAATCAAAATAGTATTAATTTCTCTATTCAATTATATATTTTGTAATTTTATGTTAAATAATGATTGTTTATAAACAATTTTGTTATTAATTTAGTTATGCTCTTTATTGTATTTATTTTGAAAAAGAATGTATTTACGTACATTAAACACTTATTTATTTTTAATTTGTATCTGATGTAAAAATAACTTTAATAAAATATGTATTTCCAATTCTATGATAATGATAATTACTTTACAAACTTATATTAATATGTACCCTATGCATATCTATTATTAAGAACATTAATCTTTATGTATGTATTTTAGTAAACTGCGTTAAGTAATAATAAATATTAATAAAATATAATCTTCATTAATAACTCATTAAAGTATTATAAAATGGATTTCTTCATAATTCCCCATTAGTTTGTGAGTCATATTGTATTGTTCATTAATCTTAATATTTAAAAAAATAAAATTTGTCATGATTCTGAATATAAAAAAATATTTATCATGTTTTACAATATTCATTTATATACATTTCTGCATATACAAAAATATAATTTGATTTTAATATGTTATATCCAATGTGGTATTTAATTTGTAAAAGTAGAACTAAATACTGAATATTCTTTTTGTATATGGTAAAATTATTTCAACTTTTTATATTCTGTATAATATAAAATGCTACAATATATTAAAATCTATATTGTCAAAAATAAATATAATATTCACTTCTTTAAATATACAGTTTCTTTAATAAACTTTTGTTATATTAATTACAACATAAGTATAGATAAGAACCACATTGTGTACAAATAAATGCACATATGCATTAACAAAATATGATGTACAATTATAATTTGTGCATGTAAATACTGCATCTACAGCAATTATAATGTATCTATACATGTACGTATGTCTTAAAAACAGAGAAGGCAAGCCAAATTTAATCTGTAAATATTTTAAAACAAAAACTCTGAAGCATTTCTTGATTTTAAGATAAGAATTCATCAGTATTTAAATTGAATATTAAAGTTCAATGAATCTTATAATATTATAGTATAGACATGTTAATGTGTCAGTTTCATATGAATGATATATCTTTATCGTCAACACGCTCGATCGTAAAACCTACATTATTTTTAATATGTTCAAATACTTATGATATTGCCATACCTGTATTTTGTACTATTCGTGCAGTATTCGTTCCTGAAGGAGGTTCTGTAGATCCTGCTGTAGACGCACTAGCACAATCCACTTCATCTCGTTTACCATCCAGTCTATAAATGTAATTTATTATTTATATCTCATTATTTACATGACTAGAAATTAGAAATTAAAATTTAAATGATATTTTATGATATAATAATAATAATAATAATAATATTTTATTGTACATCGTAATGTAATAACTTTATGTCTATTACAATAAGGTTTTTTGGCACAACGGATTGATTTATTTAGTATATCTTTACTTATCTTAGAAATAGTTATTCTAATCTTATAACATACATTAAATACAGATATATTTTATGCTATAAAAGAAATTTAAATAATTAATTTAAAACAATTTATAGAAATTTAATTTTCATATAAATACACTGAATTGTTTAAAAAAATGTATAAGTATATATTTTGTTAAACTCAGGAAAAGTTTAAAAGATCTGAGAGTAGATGTCAGAAAAATTTAAGTTATTAGAGAAAATTATCATATATAAGACAATGATTTTTAAGGAAATGCTAGGAAAAATTGTAACTACTAGATAGATGGTAAAGTAGAAAAATTTGTGCGTATTTTCAATAGTTAAAAAATAATAGCATACATATATTTAAGTCAGACAGGTTATAGAATATAAGCAATGTAATTGCACTACATGATACACAAGAAGTTATGTACAATACAAAATAATTAAATATCAAAATTATTGATGAGATATGAATTAAATTAGAAATATTGTATTGTAAGAGTACAAACCTATGTTGTTTAAGCAATGTACAATCTCCACCTTCAGTTGAGTCCAAATTATAAACATACAAATAACCCTCAGCACTAGCCACCAACAACCTAAGTACTTTATGTACGCTGTATAATAAAATACATTTTAGAAAAAGTATATATGTTTACATAAGTAATTTATTAATTAAACTTACACTGTGATGGCACAAACATTTTTTAATCCTTGAAATGGCAAATGGACGCTAGCAAAGGCACGTCCTTGATTGAAAACATCAGTTACTTGTGAAGGTAAATAATTAGCTGATGCAGATACAGCCTTTGTTAAGTATCCCATCCAAGTTTGTGATTCTTCTGTTGTTTGCCGCAATCTGATAATAGTAAAAGAAAATTTGAATCATTAAAATGAAAATTTGATGGTAGCATTAAGTTAAATAATGACAAATTACATACGCTTCCTTTGGTTCTTCCAACTTGAAAATATGCACTGTTTCTGTATTACTTGAACAACAAAGAAACATAGAGTCCACACTAAAAGCAAGACTGCTTATAGATACACATCGCTTAACTCCACGACGAAACTCAAACAGTTTTGTACCATCATGAACCTTCAGAGATATAAAGAACCTTCAGCAATGCATCTAAATTTAGGAACTGATCAAATAATTAATGCCATATGAATAATTAAACTTACATGGAAAACTCTAATTACAGTACCCTTTTCGGAAGCAGTAGCTACTTTGGTACCATTAGGGCTAAATGCAAGTGCTGCTAATGGGCTGTCATGTGCAGGAATCATAGTTTTAGCTTGCTAAAAATAAAAAGTACATTTAAATGTGTAATCCCTATCTTTGTTAAGATTTTTATAATACTTACAAGATTAATTGCATCAAATATTTGAACTTCACCAATTGTGTTTGAACCTGGATAAGCTAAATAGCAATTATCACTATTTATTGATAGTGTACACAGACCTGCTAAATTAGGTGGAGTATCACGAATTGTGTGTAGCACTTTCATGTCTCTTATGTTATGAATATATAATGATTCTTCCAGACATACCACTAATCTCTGTAAATTTATATTACTTTATAATTCCTATATATTTAACAAAATTATGATAATATGATGTATATCGTTTTATTAATAGAAACTTGTTTATAGAAATATTTAATACATCTGATCTATCTATATCTGATATTATTTAGGAGAAGTCTCATTTAAATCAGTTGTTCCAAGAATGTTCATGTTTCTTATGTTCAAATCTCCTTCATATTAAATAAAGCAAAAATTAAAACTAATTTCTACAAAAATAGTTTAACAAATGTTATTTCATAGCTTTATGTATCCAAATACATAATTTGAGATAATACACAAACTTAATTTCATCCACAAAATATTTATTTCAATGAAAAGAACTAAAATTAAAATTTAAATAAACTAGTTTCTATTATCATACTATCATACATTCACAATTGCTATTATAATATGATGAAACTTACTGCCCTATTCAATTTCACAGCCAAAATAGTATTAGAATAACTATAATGGCAAATTTCAGTGCCCTTCCTAAAGTGACAAACTTTGAGTTTACGAGGCGATCTTAAACTAACTACCGCCACAAGACTGCTGCTGAATAGTCGTTCAACAATGTATATGTCTTCAGTATCTGTAGTTTATATAATGATACATAATTGAAAAGATGATCTAGTAAAGAGATATAGTAAATGATACTAAAGATAACAGAATATATATTAAGAAAACATAATTTCTAAATTAAAGGTTTCTAAAAATATAAAATACTTGTCTATGCATGTATATATGACTAATATATACAAACAATTTCAATGTTTATTTTTAAATGTATAAAAATTTGTTACCATTTTCATATATTTTCTCAAGATGATCAACAGAGCTTAAAGAAAAAAGTTTGTAGCCTGCCTTTGATCCTACTGCCAAAGATCTGAAATGAATTTTATATAGAATGACTATTATCAATAACATATAGGGCTTTGAAACATTAACAACTTTTCAAATTACATTACATTGCATTAGCAATTAGTAATAATACATATTAGTATAGTAATAGTTATTGCAAATATATTGATACTGTAAAATATAAAGTATTATATATTAATAACGGATTAATTAATAAGGAAATAATTCTTCTTTCTTCAAGGCAGCTTGAAACAATGATGACAAATTAAAAGTGGCAGAGAAACCAAGATAATAACATGATAATAATAAAAAGCATTAGGTATATAAAAATTTTTATGATCATAATCATTTCAATCATAATAATCATTTTATAATAATGATATGCAAGATATGAATGACTACTACATCGATAATACGCATCAATAATAGGTAAACCAAGATGAATAACGCAGACGAATAGAAACACTATAAGAAATCCAGATATGTACGCGTCAGTAGATATACACAAAATACAGAATGTTTTATGTAAGTGATGAAACAGAGATATATTAATACACAGGATATATACTTAATTTTGTTTTTAAAGAAACAAATTTCACTTCGTAACGAAGTAACAATAAGGTTAGGGAACAAAGGACGACGTCCTCACTTCACAACCGAGGGTGCGACACTTACGTGCAATCCTGATTGAAGTTAACAAAGAAAACACGACTTTGAGGATCAGTAGTCTGATTTGCGAGGTTCATTAGTCCTGATATACTGTATTTTAATCCTTGTGTCAATACATCCACGTTATGCACGAGATTTTGCATAAATCGCACGGACGATCCGCGTAAGAACACTTTATCCACTTCTTTCTTAATTTCTTTTTATATCCTTTTCTCTCTTTATTTTTATTGCCTCTCTTTATCTGTTTCTCTTTTTCCTTGTACGTATGCTCATACAAATACACGCACGCGCACGCTTCTACAAGATTTGTGAACAGATGTCGAACTCGGTGTCGACGATTCCTACAAGTGAGTATGTATACAGCGCAGTGTACAGATTCATACTACCAATGTTTCATATATCGAACAGCTGACAATCTCTACTAAGCTGACTAACTGACGGAACGACGAAACTGAAACATCAAATTTTATTTAATATATTTCATTGTCATGACAACTAATACGAATAATTAAACACCGTTATAATACTTTTTCTGTCGTTCTTTATTATAAACTTTATTTTGTAATTATTATATTAATAAAATCATTTCTTATATCTCGACAAGCCAATAAATATGTTAATAAGGGAAACATGTTGTACTTATATCTATACCTCCATTCCTTTATTAACAATTATTTATGAATTATATTTAATTATAACATGCTATTAAAATATATAATTAAATAAATATTAATACATATATATATATATATATAGTGATATGTATAGTGATGTGTATATATATGTATAATTTGTATTTCAATATTACATAAATTGGACATGCGCATGCGCGCGCGCGCGCGTTTGGTATGATAAACTAAAGGACACTTATAATATAAAAATATCCAGAAAAAATAAAAAATAAAATGTTTAAGACAAAGGTTCTATTATGATATTAACAAATTGTTTATATGATTTCGGATAATTTTCAATAATCTAAAAAGCGATCGAGTATTTTTTCCAATTATATTGTCTATAATAACTATAAAATATGTCATTAGTAAAAAATGCTAGGCTTTAATAAGAAATTTACATTAGAGTATGCTTATTACATTTTTATATGAATTATATGTATGTATTTACATTTAAAGATCAGTCACTCGAGAAAAGCTAAAAAAAGAATTTGCACTAGGAAACTATTTTATAATTATAAAGTACGCTTAAAATTTAAACTGAAGTTAAAAACTACTTTTTGTATTCCTTCCTTCTTAAATTATGTCTCTTAATACAAAACAAATATACATACTGAAAAAGAATTACTGTCTAACCATTAAATAATTATTTGTATAATTATTTAATCTCATTAAGATGATCTAGAGATTCAGTACATATTTAAGGGTATATATGAACCTTAATTCGAGTTAATGTAATTCCAAATGAAACTACGAAAAAAGATTATTCAAAAGAATAATTAACAAAATATCAACTAATAATACGTATGTGCATATGTCATTATTATATATAGCATCAATTAATATATATTAAGTATAATCTTATACAGATGTCATCTTTCATAAACTAGATATGTATAACATATTTACTACTCTACTGTACTGTAAAGATTATCTACTAATCTACTACTTTTCCATCCTATTATTATCTGTTAATAATTTTATAAATTATCATATACGCATAAAAATTTATGAATATTTTAACTTATGAACAAGGTAATATGAATATAAATTTACTATTTAATAAGAACGTTGAACGTAGATAAGGATTGAAAAATAACGCGATCTAGTGTAACTCGATAGTTATATCTAGGTACATACTTTTTATAAATATCTATATACATATGTACATGCTTACTTCTTACTCTTACTTCTGCTTCTATCTTATCGCCTTCATTGGCCTTCATAGTGGTTAGTTGCAGTGGTTAAAGAACGTTTGGTTCAGTATTCAGTTGTGCTGCGACAACGATAGCGGTAGTGTTAATGATGAATGAATAAATCATTTAATATAAGAGACATATTAGTTCTGTCAATATTTAATATTTTATATGTATAATTTGAAAATATGAAGCATGAGGTAAAAAAGAAATAAGAATCGCGTAAATTAATAATTTACATTAATCATCAAACTGATTTGTTATATTGAGGTTTTATGTACTTAAATTTGCTGAATTCCTGGGAAATATGGATATGTTTGGTCTTCATCAATTCGTTGCAGCACCAATAAAAAATCTTTTTCGATTTCAACGCATTAAAGAGTAAGATATAACAACACAACTAATATTAATTAACAAATGTTAACCGTTTCCACATTTAGTATCTTGTTAACTTGCTTAATTTTTCCAACTAGTGAAACAATGCCTGTTTAAATTCATGTGTAACATTATAAGAAAAATATTTGATTGTATTTCATTTTTGCATGATATCCTATTTACATCTTTAATGACAAATTTTAGCTTTTATTCTTATTTATAAAGTATTCTAAAAAATAATACTTTATATTTTTAATGTAGCATGTTATCGTATATTGTATTTCCCTTGTATATCTGTATGAAACCATAGAAGTTTATTTTCTTATATAATATAACTGGTTTTAATAATACTTTTACATAAGAAATTTAAGATTTTACTTAACTGTTGTATAATGAAAAAGTATTCTATTTAATAAATTTAAAAATAAGAAATCATTTTCCTGCATTTTAATCTACATTCTCTACGAATAAATTTCCTCCATTATACTTTTTAATTCTCATCCTGTTTGCTAGTAGAATTAAAACTTTGCATGCATTGGACATTTTAATTGGGCCTATTTAAATGAAATGCATTGCTATTCTGCTTATAAGTGGATAAAGAAGTAATTTTGTCAAGTAATGTTATCTATAGAAGATCCAATTTGTATGGATACTGAACTATTAAATCTTTACAATGTTTTGGAATATATGGAACGTATATATTATCATCAAATGTAGGTTGACAAGTAGGTATTATATATATTTGTGTATTAATATTTATGTAAACTTTAGTACACATTTCCCAATTTTTAAAATAATATGGAATCTTTTGTTTTATTTATTATTTGTGTGTATTTATAAAATCCTATGTTTATTATGCCACTGTTATATGTTACTTACACATATTAATATAAAACAAGTTTTATGCTACTATTGACAAAAATATATTGTATAACAAACAAAAAAATATTAATTTTATACTTTTGAATGCTCTATTTAAAGAACTGAAGAAGATTTTTTATTTATTATGGAAACAAATATTTTTAAATTTCATTTTCATACTAAGTTGTTAATAAGTTTTTATATTACATTGTTATAAATGACTAAAGAATTAAGTAGAACATTATAATAAATATCCTGTATATTTCTTATAAGAGGAATATTGATTTATTATCATTATTTGTTTTTCAATACTTTCTAGATTTACATTATATATTTTATGTGCCTTAAAAAATACAGAGCACAAATTGTAATTTGTTCATTGGAACAATGTATACATATATATGTATGTTCTTATTTTAATTTTTATATGGTAGATTTATACGATTTAATTGTCCTTTTTGTAATATAATTTTTAATCGTCTTCTAAACATCTTCAGTTTATAATTTTCTTTCACATTTTTTAAACATTTCTTTTTCCATATTTTATATTCTAACTCTATATTGTATCTATAATTTATTTATGTATATGTAGCATTTTTTTCTTTCAGCTTTATTAGTAATTCAGCAGTTACTAATAAAAATCCTAATTTGGATAGTAACTTTTTAAAAGAGTCAATCTCATATTTACTAAAGTCACTCATATTTTTATAGCAGAATATGAAATAACTGCAATTCTCAATATTTATTTATCTGAACACATTATCTTTCTTATAACCATGAAAAATGTCAAAATTATCAAACAATCATTTTTATTTAGAATAACAATGAGTTTGCAAGTGGAGTAGCATTCTAAATTTTTTATTAAGATTAAAAAAAAAGATTAATGATAATGAGTTTATGCTTATTTTTCTATAAAATTATGATCTAAATCAACGCTTTTTTTCGAGAAAATCAAAATTAATCATTTGTGTAAAATGATTAAATTTCATAAGAAGGAAAATAAAAATTTTTTCTGTAAGCTAGGTAAACCATTTTTTTATTATAGCGTTAATTTATGATTTCTTGTATCCAAAGATGAAAATATATATGATATTAGTTAAAATCGTTAAAACAGATGGATGTATAACCTGTCTAACGAGATGAGACAGCAAACAGAAAGTGATTGCTACGGCTGCGGCTATTGGCTGCCGACTAATGACGTTCATATTTTTATCTAGAAAAACATTATAAAATTAATTGTACACAATAATGTAATAAATAATGAACAATAATGTAAAAAATAATGAACAATTAGAAGAACGATTATTATATCAAATAAATTTTTTCTTATAAAATATTTCAATTTCTGCCGTTAATTAGTGGATAATTGTAAACCATAGAAATGATGTGCGAATATGAACTTTATTTAACGATTTCGTAACACGATAATACGTAACATGATACGTACAAGAAGCATTGCACAATTTATATAATAGTACATATATAAATTTTTGTATTTGAATACCTATATATAATATACAGAAATATTTTGTGCATTTTCCCTTTTGTTGTAGTCACATTAGAAAATATTAGCATTTAAAGTTAGGAATTAAAAAACTAATGTGAATAATTCACAAGTAAATAGAAATATTGTATATAACATTTTTTACCTAAGAGGAGCTTACTAATGCTTACGTTGTAAGTAAAATCGGCAACATATACAAGCAATGTCATTATATCTAATAAATAGACATTTTTCATGTATATATGTTTCTACTGATTATAGTTTTTATAACTATTATATGGTACAATTCTTTTATTTGTTATAACAGAAAAATGGTAAACTATAATTCAAATTATTCGAATAATTTTAAATTAAATTAATGTTATAACAAATTTTCAAAGCTGCTTTTCATGAAAACAAAAATTCTAATTAATAATTTTATCTATTTTTTACTTAAGTTTTCATTAAAAAGTAAAATTTTTTAGTGAAAAAATATTTGTTTCTTGTATTAATTAACGGGTCAATCTGTATATTTCTTTACTCTATGACAAAATAAATAAGTAACTGTGTACTATTTTAAGTTTTGAATTTTGGAATAACTTTGTAGAGGTATTGATACAAAACTGTAAATATTATTTAAATAATATTTTTCTACATATGTGTTATCTTGTCTGCTCTTGATATTTTTTACTTTTATCCCCGACGTATGAAAACAGTATGTGATGAGTGAGCCAAGAATGTGAGCTATACAACCAGCAATTGTCGGAACAATATATCAATACTAACTAACGTAATTTGATCCAAATTTTAATTTTGAGAGTTTAGTGCATGTTACTATAATTTTCATTTAATGTCAGTGTATATTAATTTCACACGGTTAATTTTCTTTATTATCTCTTAATATACTATATTCATGCAATGAAACGTTGAGTTCGAATAAGCAGTAAAATTTCATAAAATTCAAATTATAATTAGAATTTTGTATTTTTTCCAAAATAAAAGCAGTTAAAAGTTTAAAAAAAAATGTATATATATGTATATATATCAGATTACTGAGAGTTCGACGAACGTATAACCGTCTGTAGCGCTTAATATTAATCATCGTTCATTGAACACATTGAGATGATATACTAGGAATATGTATATATTAATCTATTATATAGCGTGCTCCGATGTATATGAGAAACAGCAGAGATAAATTCAGGACACAAAAA
>JACXIL010000187.1:2080216-2110315 GCA_014737365.1 Bombus soroeensis
TTGAGGTAGAGTATCTCAGTTTCTTTTTTAATTTGTACTTTGCAATTTGTCCAGCTGGACATTCCGTAAATTTTTCTAGCTTTATTGCTAATTTAACATGTGGATGGCTACTCCCAGTGGGATACCATCTTCCAGTGAGAGTATCTCAGTATCCCAGACAAGCGTCGCATTTGCATTGAGTCTCGCTTAGGCCACAATATAGTAAAGGGGAAGACACATTCATGGCACCTTTCCTCAAGCAACGCGATGTTCCATTTTATACCATAAATAACGTTACTTAGAACATTATAGCTAAAGATCAGAATTGTTGAACGATATTCAAGTTATTATTAAAGTTACTTCAGAAAATATGGTTTTGAGGAAAATGCGTTTAAAATTTTCCTCATCCTCATCCTATCAGTTACTTGTGATTCATAATACATACGAATATTCCTTCGAAAATAAAACCTTTTTTCATTCATAATTTTGATTTTTTTGTTTTTTAATACTTTTAATTTTTCTATGGACATTTAAACCTTCTACATTATTCTTAATTCAATTGTGGAACATTGATAATACATTTAAAGGCATATATTATTCTTAATAATAATTTATATATATATATATATATATTATACTATAATATGATTCTTTTATTTATTTCATATTCGTGATAATGTATCAGTTGATATGAATTGACTCTATTTTCTAGAAATTTCATATCTCTTTTATAATGTATGTTTACTTTTTATACAATTGCAAAGAATACGAAACGCAATTCAAAAATTTAATATTTCATAATCATATGTAAAATAAATTATAATATAGTTTTCTTTTAGATATGCCTACACTTAATCACTTGTATTTGGTCTTGTAAAGTATTTTAACCTTATTTAATCTGTATGTACTTAAACATTGCATGCTGTAAAATCAATGTAACTTTGGCAAAAATTGCAGCTAATGCGATAATGTGATTTGCACAACTTCATCAATTAGCTGAACATTATAAGATTCAGAAGTTCTGAGAATCATGAAGAATTTTCTAAAAAGACCTTGAAAGATAATTTGACCTCCGAATAAACACTTGTTTACGGATATTCTATTGCTTCAAGCCAATGAAGAAATCTAAGGTATAATGTAAATCAGAAGCTTTCCTTGAAAAGATTAGCACGTGTTTAGTTTAAGCGATATAAGATTTGGTTATTATATAGTACGATTTTTCTCAAAATCTCTTTTTCCGCCTTATTTTGTAGAATTTATTTTTAAAGCTGCAATGGTAGCACAGCCCCTTAATGCAGCCCTTATATATATATTATTATTATAGTTATAGATATTATTATTATAATTATAACTATAATAACTATAATATAACTATAAGATATAACTATAATATATTAGTATTATGATTATACTAATATATATATCAATATAATTGTATAAATATATTATAATAATTATACACTGTGGTTCTAAATTTGTGTTACAAATGAAAATATGGTTTAAAATAAGATGAAATCGAAAATAACAGAAGTACGTTGGGGGCCTTATTTTCGAGAAAATCGTGAAAATTTAATGTTCTCGAAAAAGATGTACTAAATTCTGAATTTTAAAATTCAGAAAATTTCTTTTACTATAAGTTTAATAACTGTAATTTTAATAACACACTGTGTATGAACAATTTTTTATTTTTTCGGAATAAAATATTTATACTACTTTATACATTTCCTTCCTTGTATATTATAAATATTAAACATTTATTAAACATTTTATGATGTTAAATATATAATACACGATATACAATACTTTAATATATTGTAAATAAAAATAAATATATTAAAAAGAAATAAATTGTACTGAAATAAAATGTATTAAATTTTTACAGAATAAAATGGATGAATCCTCCAGCATGTAGTAACGAAGCATATATACCTACTTCTGTAGAACACATGGCAAATGTAGCTACTCATGGGATTTGGGTTGTACCATCAGTTATAGGTAGCTTGGAATTGGTCCGCCGCTCTATGACATGGACCCAATTGGTATCAGCTTATGTATATGGCACATCCTTGATTCTTATTTTTACAGTCTCAACGTTTTTCCATAGTGTACATTACTGCAATAATAACAGGTACTTACTATTACATATTTTAACTTACTTTAATTTATATAACTTTGTCCATCATTTTGTGTTAATGAAATTACAAATAATTATATTACAGACACCTTAAAGAAACACTTCATCGTTGTGATCGTGCCATGATTTACATTTTTATTGCTGCTAGTTATTTTCCCTGGTTAAATGTAGATCACTTCCCAAATGATGAATTATTATTTACAATGCGTTATGCTGTTTGGATTATGGCAATATTGGGTATACTGTATCAACAAATCTTCCATGAACAATATAAAATGTTAGAAACAATTTTTTATTTAATTATAGGAATTGGTCCTAGTTATGCAATTATTAATGCAGTAAGTATATAATTATACATTGAAAATAAGACCATGACTAAGAATGTTAGATAATAATGATCGTACATTATTCAAAAATTTATACCTTAATACTTACAGTATCATCAATATAACATTACTGAATTAAAATTGGGAGGACTATTTTATATTTTTGGCATTGCGTTTTTTAAATCTGATGGAAGAATACCATGTGCACATGCAATTTGGCATCTTTTTGTTGCTGTAGCAGCTGGTTTTCATTATTATGCCATACTAAATCATGTCTTTCCTGCAGTCTGTCTGTCAGATAATTTTATGACAGCAGATGTATCATCATTACCAAAACTGTTAAAATCTCATATTGAAGAGTTATAAAATCGAATTTTTTATTACATTAATTTTGTATCACATTAAAATTTTACAAATGAAAATTTTTAATATAAAATTGATAAAGTAAGTATTATTTTTTTTTTAATCTTCAAATAGTAATTTACAATTATGAGACTAAAACTATTAAAAGAGAGATATCTCTATTATTTAAATTTTTTGAGAAATAGAGGTTATCTAATATGGAGAATGTACTAATTTTAAAAAGTAATTATATTAACCCTGCGGAGGTCGCGGTCGTAAAAATTCCTTCAGAGGTCGCGGTGTATTTGAGAGATACAGTAACTTAAAATCTATGTTACAGTGCTTATTTTTGCGAAAAAGCTATATAAATATATGAAAAGTCTTTAATTGTACTAAAATTAATACAAAGCATAATATATAGATATATTTACAGTATATATAAACCATATTTAAATATCAAGAATGAACAATTATAAATTTAGAAATATTTAGAATTAAATCTTATCTGTATCTGTCAGATCAACGCGATCTTCGGAGGGTTAAGTACCTGAAATATACATATAAAAATTATATTCTTGAATTGTGGACATTTGTCAAAATATAACTAAAAAAAAGTAGCGGTAAAGAAAATATTCAGCTATCATAAAATTGTTATTTGTAAAATACGAATTTCTACGTATTTGTATTAGAAAAGTAACTTATACATGCTTTAATAATAGTTTCAAATTTAGATATAATGAAATTATAGTATTACATAATAAAACTACGTTTATCCGAACATACTGGGAAATAGTAATAACACAACTCAGATAATTGGATCATTGATATGATAGAAGTTTATTGATTCTATATTGCACTTATTCAATTAACTGAATTTCAGCTTATTCCTTTATCTCTTTTTTTTTGTCCATATCTTTTTACATTTTGGGATTTTGTGCGTTTCAACCTGTTTAAGTTATTAGGACATGGTGATGATATTTATGATATTTACATCATTCCATATTCATATTCATACACCACTTATTATAGCATTACTAGGAGTTAGGTAATCTTCTATACCAAAAAACTTGTCAAACAAGAGTTGAATTGATGTCGATAAGAACACAATTTGATATTTTTGTTTTCTTGCAGATGGACACATAGAGAACATATGTATGATTTTTTATGCCTGTTTTTTTCTTTAATAAGTATATTTTACCTAGCTTCACTGTATTGTATTCCCAATAAGGTTGATTTGTCAATATTATATTCTGATGACAAAGTTAATTCATCCATTTTCATTCGTTTGAGGATATTATATTTTTTGCCAAGATTTAGTATTATTCTTTTTCTTTCCAAGACATATTGCCAAGATATAGATACATTACATTTTTTTCAATAATTTGAGCCAATTTTGAGCTTCATTGTTATATAATATCATCTCAGTAATGTGTTCATGTTCCTTCACTGGGGCATATGAAATATGTTCTGAACACGACAAATAGTTAGATAATAAATAATAGAAAATCAGCTACAAGTTCAAATATCTGAAACTGAGTATTAACTTGTATCTGTAAACAAAGTGTGATAAATGAAGATAAACAAAGCTCTACTTTATATATATACCTTCTGTATAATAATTTGATTTTATGTAAAAAGTATGATAGCGAGCCCAAGTTTGTATAATAAGTCAACATGTTAGTTAAATTAGAGACTGACAAAATTTGTTCAGATGAATGAAATCCTATTGTAATAGTAAATGATGCCTAACATTTTAGTATAAATTACTTACTTCCTGTATAGCATTTATTTGTATAGCAATGATTTTTTAATAATTTTAGATAGTTCTTTTTATACTGTACAACCTTTTATAAAAATTAGCTTTTATTGTTGGTTATAAAAAAAATATTATTTAATTCACATGACATTCATCTAATGAGAAATAAATAATCAAAATTGTCTGTTCATTAATTTTCTGTATTTACAGGAATATTGTGCCAAAAATTATATCAAAATTGTATTGATATACATACAAATTATATAGTTTCGATGACATAAAATAGTAAAATCTATATATAGAACTTATTATGTTTTACACAACATATAACATAAGAAAATATCTGACATCTCATATTCTGTTGTAGTGTGTTCAAGTATTTTTAGCTATTTTTCTTATAACTTATGATTATGAAAGTGTAATGGTAATATAATTGTTGTTTCTTTTCTGATGATTAGTTTATTAAGGAATGTAATTGTGATGTATGTTACTAATACCATAAATTTATAAAATAATTGATGTAGTTTTATTATGAAACAAATTTTGGATTCATTGCTTTATTATTTATTTGTATCTATATGTATATAATATGTTAGAGGCAGCGCACCCTCCTGCCAACATAATGACAAATAGCCCGTCGCTATTTAGCCTTACGATAATTTATGATTGAATCGATGGCTCAGCAAGGACCTGCTTGCTAGTACTGGTTGGCTCCTTGAGGAAATGTTTGCAAAGCTGATAGCCGCCGAGCTATAAGGTATCGATAGCATGACTGTTTAGAGAATGCGTGAAACAGTTTGATGAAGGATAAGTTAATACAGAAATATACTGATGGAAAGCGATCCGACGTTGCATTCCCAAAGAATAAAAAATAGAGAATAGAAACTTTGTTTAAAGGATCTGGCTACGGAAGGGGCAAGACAGTGATGCCTTTTGGGAAAAGACTGTGAGGGTGTCACAGGGTCATAAAATGGTAATGGGATAGTTCTGTGTCCCAAACGTCCTGCAGACCCAGGGCCATTGAGGCAGTGACCAGATGGTGTACCAAGCTGGAGGACAATGGCAGGATGGCCACTTTTGACCTGTGCCCGGCGGCAACCCCTCCATAGTTAACATTCTGTTATAACATTCTGGATCGTTACTCTGTTGGGTTCATATAAAAAATTTTACATAGAATATCATATCTAAAGCCTGAATTTCTCACCTTGTGAAACGTGCAAACTATGTGAAATAATTCAAACGATGTGAGGAGACAACCGGTGATCTATTAATTTCGCGATTTCCTACGTCTTCTACGTAACAAGGGCCTGCACGACACTTATCCCAGAACTTGGAGGTTCAAAGTATTAACAAAATTAATTTTTAACATATATGTAAATAATATCATGTTCAAAATGGCATTCATGATTGAAACATTTCAATGTTATTAAAATTTTTATTAAAAAGGTAAAATTATAGTACAGTTTTAGAGTTTACAGAGGTTTTTAGTAATGAAAGAAATATTTATATTGTATAACATTTATGAGACATTAATTAGATACAAAATAATAATAATATAATCATAATAATCATATATGTTAGATAAAACTTGATCTCTATTACCATTATCGTAGGGCCGCTTTTTCTTTCCAACTCTATGCTGTTCGGTCCGAGTATACGATGGCATTAAGAAAAGAGAGAAAGAAACGGAGACAAAAGAATCCGGGCTATTTTTATAGAGTGGCGTTACACAACGAATCCTCAATTGAAGCACCTTGCCACTAAGAGCCTTATGACCTTATAGTCCACTACAGGATTTTATACATCTGTATGTATATACGACCGTGTCAGATTAACATGTTGAAAGAGATGAACAAGAGAGTATCACTGAAGTGTGATGGAAAGACGGCGTGCCTCGAACAGCAGTTAGACATCTCTGAATCTAAGGTATAAAAGTCTTTACAATTTCATGCACTCTAGTAAGCAGAACGGTTTACGCTCCACAGGTATCAACCTACTCATTTTTTCCTTAAAACCGCAACCGTTTTGTATGGCCTTTCCAAGATTTTGGAGAATTTTGCCTGCGTTTTAATCCGAAACAATCCGAAAAACTATCTCAACTTCTAAATAAAGAAATACACAACAAGAAAATTAACCTGGATAATAATTTATTTTTAAAACTGAACTATAATAGATTGAATACTTTAACAAAGATTTGAGCTCTCATAAAATTTACTTAGACTCTGAGCGTGAAGGTTCTAACGATCCTAGTTTCTTGGTCGCAGAGCCTATTATCTGCTTGGATTTTACGTGACAATCTACGAGTTATTTATTATCCAATAACATAAAATGTTATTAACTGATACTAATGAACATTACTTTCATTGGAGCTTATAATATTACAAAACGAATCATTTATGCTTTGACAACTTACTTCCCCATTGTAACGAAAGGTAAATTCGAAATTTAAGAGTGATCACCGTTATTACTGATTAATAATTTTGACATTTAATTCATAAATTTGTTAAATAAACTTTCGTTCGTTGTCTTGGCTATACTGTTGTACAGTTAAATTCGCCGTGCTAGAATTTACCCTGCTATAGTATAAAATATTCACGCTAGAGGGAGCCACAAGCTCCTGTACTATACCAGTTCACACAGCCATAACGTAAGAAATTTGTAGTGCTTGAAGAATTTCTTATATATATGCGTTTAATGTTAGAGGAAATAGATAATTCAGAGATATATGTTAAGTGAGTTAACAGTGCGTTATATACAATTTCATTGAATTAGTTCATTGTTGTGCATAAAAAAAATTTATACTTCCATATGAACATACTTACGGTCCATTTCTCCAAGCAACTAAGATGGTGCTCCTATAATAGCATTAATGATATAATTAGACGATATAATCATGCATCAAATAAAAAGTATAATACTTCATCAGCAGTCGAATCAGAAAAATTTCCAGATTATAAATTTATTTATGTATATCCTTATGCCATGTTTCCTTACGCTGTCAATAAGCTGAAGCGAAATTGCACAATTATTGGAGGTGCTCTTATACCAGTGTCTCTATCTTTAGAAATGTTAGATTTCATTTCATCCACGCAAAATTCACTTTTTATAGTTTGCAGTAAGTTGAAATAACATGTAATATTTTTATGTTGAATTTAAACTGTGTAAACAATTTGCTGTGTATTTCAGATTGTATATTTGTCCTTTCATTACATACTATTGGTAGTACATGTAATAATTTTGTTGAAGCAATATATTTAAAAGATAAAGATGATTTAGAAAATCAAAATGTTATAATATCATATGTAAATTATTGGGGTAAAAGAATAGATTTAAGGACAACTGTCGATGATATTATTCCTTTCAAAGAAAATTACATGAATAATTCTAATACCTTTTGTAAAATCTTAAGCTTTAAGTCTCGTGAACAAAATTTAAAAGTGTGTACAAAATATGGAAAATTCGCAGAAGAAGCTAGTTTCTTGTAATATTTTTGGATAATCTTCAACAATGTTTATTCATTTGATTAAATAAATATTATTACTGCAAATAAAAAGCAAATTTATTTTTATCCTTTTTTCTACAACCACCTATAATGTGCATAAGCTCAATTTACTTCACATCGTTTATGTAAATCATGTTTCTTTTTAATAGTTCGTCCCTGCAAAATATACATTTTAATTAAATTCAATTATAAAAAAAAGTTAATTAAACACAATTTCACACTCAAAAAGAGGAATTCGTTTATATAAGGAAAATAATTTTTTGTCGTATTATATACTACTTAACACATATAACAAATTAAAAACATACTATAAATATACTTTATTGTTCGCAGCATCAATAATCTCTTTTGCCAATACATCAGGTAATTTTTCGGCATTCCCTTGTCTTGTGCAATTCTAATTAGCCAATTCATAGATAAAAATTGAGCTCTATTTTCATTCATCGGTACAGGAACCTATATATATTAATTTCTTATATTACGAATTTCGAATACCTATTTGTTAAATTATTGATTTAATAAAAACTACATTTGTATGAGTACCTGATAAGTTATTCCACCTCTTAATACTTTCCGTAGCTCTAAAATAGGTGTACAATTTTCTACAGCTTGATAGAAAATTATTTTTGGATCCAATATGATATTTTCTCTATGTTCAGGTGGGCTATTGTAATATTCGTTCAATTTTATTACCTTAATATTTTCAAAAGTTTCATCTAATAATTTCCTGGCCAACTTTTTTTTACCTTGTCTCATAATATAATTTGTGAATTTTCTGATATGTATAGAATGTGCGAGAACATAAATGATGCCAAGAATGTGAGCTATACAACCAGCAATTGTCGGAACAATATAACAATACTAACTAATGTAATTTGATCCAAATTTTAATTTTGAGAGTTTAGTGCATGTTACTATAATTTTCATTTAATATCAGTGTATATTAATTTCACACGGTTAATTTTCTTTATTATCTCTTAATATACTATATTCATGCAATGAAACGTTGAGTTCGAATAAGCAGTAAAATTTCATAAAATTCAAATTATAATTAGAATTTTGTATTTTTTCCAAAATAAAAGCAGTTAAAAGTTAAAAAAAAAATGTATATATATGTATATATATCAGATTACTGAGAGTTCGACGAACGTATAACCGTCTGTAGCGCTTAATATTAATCATCGTTCATTGAACACATTGAGATGATATACTAGGAATATGTATATATTAATCTATTATATAGCGTGCTCCGATGTATATGAGAAACAGCAGAGATAAATTCAGGACACAAAAANTTGAGGTAGAGTATCTCAGTTTCTTTTTTAATTTGTACTTTGCAATTTGTCCAGCTGGACATTCCGTAAATTTTTCTAGCTTTATTGCTAATTTAACATGTGGATGGCTACTCCCAGTGGGATACCATCTTCCAGTGAGAGTATCTCAGTATCCCAGACAAGCGTCGCATTTGCATTGAGTCTCGCTTAGGCCACAATACAGTAAATAATACTGCTATAATATAAAATATTCACGCTAGAGGGAGCCACAAGCTCCTATAGTATACCAATTCACACAGCCGTAACGCAAGAAATTAATAGTGCTTGAAGACTTTCTTATATATATATGTATTTAATGTAAGAGAAAATAAATAATCCAGAGATAAATATTAAATGAGTGAACAGTGCGTTATATACAGTTTCATTGAATTAGTTCATTGTTGTGCATAAAAAAAAATTATACTTCCATATGAATATACTTACGGTCCATTTCTCCAAACAACTAAGATGGTGCTCCTATAATAGCATTAATGATATAATTAGACGATATAATCATGCATCAAATAAAAAGTATAGTACTTCATCAACAATCAAATCAGAAAAATTTCCAGATTATAAAATTATTTATATATTTCCTTACGCCATGTATCCTTATATTTTCAATAAACTGAAGCGAAATTACACGATTTCTGCAGGTGTACTTATGCCAGTGACTGCATCTTTACAAATGTTAGATTTCATATCATTCATGGAAAATTTAAGTTTTACAGCTTGTAGTAAGTTGAAATAACATTTAATACTTTATGTTGTATTTAAACCTTCATTGATACAATTCACTGTGTATTCTAGATTGTTTGTTAGTCCTTATATTACATACTATTGGTTATACATGTAATAATTTAGTTGGAACAATATATATAAAAGACGAAGATGATTTAGAAAATCAAAATGTTATAATATCATATATAAATTATTGGGGTAAAAGAATAGATTTAAGGACAACTGTTGATGATATTATTCCTTTCAAAGAAAATTACATGAATACTTCTAATTCGTTACATAAAATCTTAAGCATTAAGTCTTGTAAACAAAAATTTAAAGTGTATACAAAATATGGAAAAATCACAGGAGAAGCTAGTTTTTGTAATATTTTTGGATAATCTTCAACAATGTTTATTCACTTGATTAAATAAATATTATTACTGCAAATAAAAAGCAAATGTATTTTTATCCTTTTTTCTACAACCACCTATAATGTGCATAAGCTCGATTTACTTCACATTGTTTATGTAAATCATGTTTCTTTTTAATAGCTCGTCCCTGCAAAATATACATTTTAATTAAATACAATTATAAAAAAAAGTTAATTAAACACAATTTCACACTCAAAAAGAGGTTTATATAAGGAAAATCATTTTTTGTCGTATTATATACTACTTAACACATATAACAAATTAAAAAAATACTATAAATATACTTTATTGTTCGCAGCATCAATAATCTCTTTTGCCAATACATCAGGTAATTTTTCGGCATTCCCCTTGTCTTGTGCAGTTCTAATTAGCCAATTCATAGATAAAAATTGAGCTCTATTTTCATTCATCGGTACAGGAACCTATATATATTAATTTCTTATATTACGAATTTCGAATACCTATTTGTTAAATTATTGATTTAATAAAAACTACATTTGTATGAGTACCTGATAAGTTATTCCACCTTTTAATATTTTCCGTAGCTCTAAAATAGGTGTACAATTTTCTACAGCTTGATAGAAAATTATTTTTGGATCCAATATGATATTTTCTCTATGTTCAGGTGGGCTATTGTAATATTCGTTCAATTTTATTATCTTAATATTTTCAAAAGTTTCATCTAATAATTTCCTGGCCAACTTTTTTTTACCTTGTCTCATAATATAATTTGTGAATTTTCTGGTATGTATAGAATACAGATAATACATATAAAATATAGGCAATCAATTATTTAAACCTAGAAAAACATTTTTTACTTAAATTAAAAATTTAATTATTTACCTAACCAGTTGATCATGAAATTCAGAACATGTCTCAGAAGTATAAGCTGGTTTTATTGGTACATGAGCTAATTTTTGTCCTTCTGTTTCTTTAAATATTGCTTCTTGCTCATCTTTCTTGTAAATTGGTTTTACATAATTTGGAGGAAACACACTATAAAATTGGACACCATTTTGTAAATTGTGTCTGTAAAAAAAAATATTTTCATACTAGTATATATTAATTATTTATTTACTGCAAGTATATGCAAAGCTTTAGAAGTTCAACATCATGTAACAATAGTTATATATGATGATAATATGTGAAGTTTTAATAAAACTGTTAAAATTAAGTATTATCGATGAAGGTTATGTGATCGACTTCTATTCGTTGCAAAATAAAATAACATGAATTAATATATAACGGTATGTATACAGTATTAAAATTTGTCATGTTATACCTTAAGTATTACCTTAAATTAAATAGTATTAATGAATTAAATGTTCTTCCATAGAGCATCTTTATATATTTGTTTTGATACTTCTACATAGCATTCCATGCAGCGCTTGAACGAAGATTAAGCGTGAATATACGTGTCAATGATTAGGACGATATGTACATATACTATATAGTTATATTCACACAAACATTTCCGAAATGTAATTTCATTATATAGTGGCATTCTCTCAATTCAATAATTTTTATTATTAACAATGTCAGGTTAAACTTTAGGGGTTCAAAAATTATTGACTTTTTATTTACAATCTCATAGTTTTGACATGTAAAATCTGAAAATGCAAATTTTAAGGTGTGGAATCCACTGGTTCAAAAGTTATGATTATGTAAAATTGAGCATTTTTAGGATATTTTATACATTATTTTGACGGTATATTGGCTTCTACTCATACTACGTCCAATTAATGAACCGCACAAGTGATATCTAGTTGGCCCGCATAAATGAGCGGCACGTATAGTATAAATAGTGTTAATAATTAAAAAAAAAATAAAAACAAATTTATTTTCCCATATTCGCGTCAAATATAAAAGTATTAAATATATGTGTACATATATGATTTAAAAGTTTTAAGTAAATTTGTTAATCTTTTTTTGTTGAAAATAATTATACATATTTAATATCTTTTTGTATCAAATGAAATACTGTATATTATGTACTTTAAATAAATGGTGGAAGATTATAAGTAGTTTAGTCATCAAGTAAGTTCAGTGGTTTAATCTATATTCTTTATCTGCAATACTTTTACCGAAGGATGGCGTTACATACAAAATCCTAACTTCTCGATCGGTCTTCTATGCTAGCCGATTTGTAAATTACAATTCCCGACATTAAAAGTCTTAACTCCTGGAACAGAGTTCCCAGATCTATATATATGACCGTGGACCCTAGGTTTTCTGATCATTTCAACTAACAATGTCATCAAATCAATATTATGACGGCGTTGTCACAAAATTTCACATAGGCGATGGACAAATTCAACGTTATAGAAGTGACCCCTCCTCCACGTCCAGTCCTTAGTTGGCCAGCAATTTGATTCTATTTTTTGTGTACATGTACCATCAGTAACTGTAGTTAAATTCGCAAAAAATTAGTTTGTATTAATGTAACGTAACAGAAAATAAATATTACCCCAAATTAAACTTAAATTCAGCTACATACAAATTCCATGTTGTGCTTGACTGTTTTATATACGTATTGCTCTGTAACCAGGATAAGTCATACCAAGCAGAAAAACCAAACATATGCAAAATACATACAGCTATACACATTTGACTGACTTATCCCGCCAAAATGATCGCCACCCACGTGCAGTCAGTGGCTCTACAGTCTTCATTCATTGAACAGATCATGAGTAGCAGCTAATATGGCGTTAAGTAACATGTAAAATACCCTAAAAATGCTCAATTTTACCAGAGAGAATTTCCTCTCTGCTTTCTTATATTAGAACTTCAGTATCTTAAAACTTGCATTTTCGAATTCTATACATTGAAAATTGCAAATAAAGAAGCCAATAATTTTTGGACCCCTAAAGTAAAGTTCAGCCATCTTTTTTCTTAATATCATACGTGAACATTGCTAATTTACCTATATAAAAAAAAGTTATTAAATTTTTACGTTTATCTACAATAAATTATTGTAAAGTTGGATAGAAATATACTTATTATTTGAATGCTTACGATATTCTACGATAGTAGCTTAACAATATATTGATGATGGGTTGTGTTGTATAACAAGCTGGGTATTTTAGAAAAGAATTTAATTATAACAGCGTGCTGTAGGGAAAATTAAAAACGAATGTAGTAACATACACCAATAAATTGAACCTTTAAATTCTACTGATCATTTTAGTTTTTATCATTTTAATATCAGTCTCGAACTAATAGAAAAGGTAACGAAACAAATGTGGTAATCAGAGAATTCGCAAATATTTTTAATCCATAAGATATTATTTTAGAAAGAAGTAATTTTCTTGATAAAGTTGCTACTAGCGCCTACAATGATTGAGACATAGAACTATAATAGTTCATGAATTCCTTCATAGAGTCTCCAGACTTCCAAAAACATGTATATAAAACGAAAATAAATGAACAAGTAGAAGCAATTCGATACATGAATTTCTTACTAAATTATTGAAGTTTTGATAGGGTATGGATTGATATAAACTTATCATCATTTTTCTTTTTTACTTACTCCCACATATTACATTGTATGGTACGTATGCCACCGTTGTTTCGATCATCAAATAAGTGATTGTGATAAGCTTATGGCAAAGTATACTTCTGTGATAGAGAGAAAGTCAAATTGCAATTGAAATTAAGTATTTCTGAAAAAGAAAAAGTAGGACTTTGTATACACTGTTCGCAAAAGAACGAAATTGCACAAATGGTGCACTCGCTGCGGAATATATATGCTAGATTGTTAAAATCTTGCGGAAAGGTCTCCTAAAAGGAGAGCCTTTAATAAGAAATTATTCTTTTGGTAGTCAGCTATTAATAATATTAAATAATGACGGAGAATCGGGGGAATTTTTCAACTCCAACGAATCAAAGTAAGTTGTAATGTTAGAAAGTTAGTGATAAGTATATAAAAGATTTTATTTACATAACCTAAACGTTAACTGCATCATGGAAAATAACAATTTTGTTACGAGTATACATACATATGCAAATATATATTAAATTATTCATGTTTGATATTATTAATATTTAGGTTCTAGCAGACCATTTAATTTTCAACATTTGGATTTTGGATCTATTAATGATGTTCAAAATGAAATGTCAGGTAAAGTATTATACCTGTATTTATATATATTGTAATATTGTAATATAATATTGAATGCACATGCAAACGCATTCATATTTATATGAAAACATATACATTTCATTGTAATGTAATAACATCTACGTTCATTTTATAATAGAAAAAAGAAGACAATTCAAACTTAATTTTCAAACACAAGGAAGTAATATATTACTTAATAATTCAACAAACTCTTCTATTTCTAATTCAACTGGAAGTGCAGCTTGTTTACCAATGTAAGTTATGCAATAAATAATGTGATAATATTTAACAAATTGCAGTTTTTTAATTATTTCCTTTAATATAGCTATTTTTTTGTTTAATCATCATAGATCTTCTCGTCCAAATTTGCCTTTATCTTTGCCTAAACTACCAGTGAGACCTTGTACTGCAGTTCCACAAGAACTGCCTGATAAAGCAAGGTATGTATGTTTATTAAATATACAAGTATTTAATGTTGTTAAAATGCATGTTAATAAATTATATTGTAGGGATAAATTACGAATGTGTCAATCAATGCAAAGTACTGGAAAATTACAGCTATCACCAAATGTAGTATATGATTTTACAAGTGAAGATCTTCAAGATCTGGGAGAAATAGGACGAGGAGGATTTGGTACTGTAAATAAAATGATCCATAGGATAAGTGATACTGTTATGGCTGTGAAGGTATATATAATTTAATCTTAGTATTAAAATAACTTTATTATTAAAAACAGCTTATAGAGTACATGATGTTATGTTCAATTATAGAGAATTCGTTCCACAGTGGATGAAAGGGAGCAAAAACAATTATTAATGGATTTAGAGGTTGTAATGAAGTCTAATGAATGTCCATGCATTGTGCAATTTTATGGAGCTCTATTCAAAGAGGTAAGTTTATGATAGGTTTTTTAATATTAACTTTTCATAACTAACAATAAATATCATGCCTTGACTAGGGTGACTGTTGGATTTGTATGGAACTCATGGACACCTCATTAGATATATTTTATAAGTTTATTCATGAGGTATTAAAAGAAAGAATACCAGAACGTATTTTAGGAAAAATTACTGTTGCCACAGTAAAGGCGTTGAATTACCTCAAGGAAAAACTAAGAATAATTCATAGAGATGTAAAACCTAGTAATATTCTGTTAGATCGACATGGTAATATTAAACTTTGCGATTTTGGTATATCAGGACAGTTGGTAGATTCTATTGCACGAACTCGAGATGCTGGATGTAGACCATATATGGCTGTACGTATAATAATAAATGAGAAGTATTTAACAAGATTTGTAAATAATTAGAAGTATTTGAATTTATTATAATTTTTTAGCCAGAGAGGATAGATCCTCAACGTGCAAAGGGTTACGATGTTAGAAGTGATGTGTGGTCATTAGGTATTACATTAATGGAAATTGCGACTGGTTATTTTCCATATCCAAAATGGAATTCAGTTTTTGAACAACTTTATCAAGTAGTTCAGGGTGATCCACCACGCTTATCTCCTAATGAAAATGGAAATCATTTTACTATGGATTTTGTGAATTTTGTGAATACATGGTACATTGTTTTTGCACTATTAGGCATTGCAGAAATTTTGTTTTTGCATTATTGAATAATGATTTTTTTTTCCGTGGTACTATTTCAGTTTAATTAAGGAAGAGACACAGCGACCGAAATACAACAAACTACTAGAACATCCTTTCATCAGAAAAGCTGAAGAAGATACTGTTGATGTTTCAGCTTATATAAGTGGTGTTCTTGATAACATGGTTCTCAGGGGATTGACACCTTTTACCACTAATCGGCATTAAGTCGGAAGTATAAGATAATATTTGTACCTTAATTTCTATAAGTTTTCAAATCTTAAATTTGATTATTGTAAATGAGTAGGTTATTTGCACTCCGATTTAGTGTAGGTAGTAAAATTAATCAAAGTCGATCATTGTCAATAATAAATCATTTTGTGTAGAATCATATTATTGTGTCACGAAGTTCTTATATACATAGTGATTAGAAGTGTTCTAATAACAAGTTGACATTTACTAAATAGTGTATAGAAGACAAATTCTAAATCAGCTTTCTCATTGAAACTATGATATGATTTCAATGAAACACACTTATAAAATTATAAAAAAACATCTTTTTATCAATTGCAATTATTTAAATGACGACTTGTAATGATGATAAAGTTAAATTTTTTCAATAATTAAATACTTCAATGATGTGTAATGATATTATATGTAATATGTTAAAGTAAACGCTATGTTTTAACTTTTTGTAACTTCATGATATAATAACTCTTCAGTCAATCCATTCAAATTAATACAGGAAGAAGACAAAAGAATATACATAATTATTCTTGTTGGAATAAGTAAAAAAGATGTGTGTTAAGAGTTTAGTATATTGTTTTGATGTATCTTTTAATTACGGGATAATAAGAAAGACTTCTATTCACACATAATGTTGTAATATGAATCATATTTAATTCTTTTTATTCCTTTTTTCTATCGATATACATTATAATGAATGTATTAAGTAAGTATGAAAAATAATTTTGTTTTCTTTGATTTAATGTTATGAAAAGGGATTATGTAAGTAAAGTTGTAAGAAAATGATAAGTCTTTTGCTTTTAATCTGTTTAATAATATTGGAAAAAATAGATTTCTTATTTTTAAAACTACATTATTAAATTTTTAAATATACCAAAAATTGTCTTGATTTTTATAACACAGTTCTATTAATTAAATATGTGTACATACGAGTAAATAAAAAACACATAATACGCAGATATACATAAATAAATAAATATAATAAGTATTTAATCTATATTATCCACGCGTCTATTTGTTACACATATGTACAATGTATACAAGAATTTAACTTTTTAAATTACTTCACCTTCATAAATTTAATAAAAAATCTTTCGTGAAAATATGTATTCCAAAAATTTGAAATTCCATTTTATTTTATTTTTTGTTTTAAATTTTATTGAAAATTGTATTTTTTAATTTTTGACCAAAACGCTGCACACCAGCATAGTTTTACTCAGTTACTCATTCACAAACATACGCAGAAATATATACAATTTTGTTTATGATACAAATTCAAATTTAGATAAAGTAATTCAAACTGTAAATGAGTTTCTCTGTGCACATAAATTTCATAAAAATTTTTAGGTTACTTANGATGTTATAATTTTTTAATTTAAGTTATAAGATACTATTAATTGCAAATAGATAATTTTTTTTCAAGAAAATGGTCTTTTGTTCTTTTTAAATTGAATTATTCACATTATTGTAATAGAATTATATTATTTATAATATACATACTATGTATTTAGTATATACATATATACATATACATAGTTACGTATTATACCTTTAACAGTAAATTTTAACTACAATCAATAATCTTTACGAATGTGTATCTATAATATATATAAGTATAAAGTATATATTTAAATGCACCTGTATGGTGGTACACTGGTACCGTTTACCGTAATAAGAAGATGGCGATAGTATGATGCCAGTGGGTGCTAGTGTAAGTGTATATAATGGCAGCTTCAAAGGTAACACATTTTTTAATTCAAATTTTTACCTAAATCTTTTGTACTGATTGCGTACTTATAACAAATGTTTATTAATTAAATATACCATTAACTATAGACAATTGATAATTTTAATTATGAACGAGACCTTTTCTGCACGGATTGACGTGAATAATTATTTATATCGGTAAGTATTAAGTTTATTACAATTTATGATTATGATTCTATTTGCGTAATATTTTGGGGTAAAAACATATTTTACTCGGAAAAATACCGAAATAAAACATAAATCCGAATATTATTTGGGGTACCTAAAATAATATTATACCTGATCATGCTTTATGTATTGTAGTTTATAATGTTTCGAAATAGAAATTTGTTATTTAAATAGGAAGCTATCTAAAATTAATTATAGTAAGTATACGATAGAAAATAATAATACATACTCCTTGTAGAAATCTCTATTTCCAAGTTATATATTTTTTGCAATGTATATTTTGTTTAAGAATATTTAAGAATTTTGAAAGGAATATAGTTATTCGTTTTATAATTAAAAACTTCGCTAAATCTATATCGTTGATATAACAATTACTCTAGCTGCCGTTACTATTGCTGCTGTGGTAGTTGGAATCAATTTCTTTGAATATTTTATAAAAGCACCATCATTCTCCTAAAATCTATACTCCCATTCGCGTCTATATTTGTAATGTTGCGAGGTAGTATCTGGTCTTTTAAGTTAACCATTGAAATACGTCCACATCATCTTTCATGTGGTGACCTATAAACATTTCCTAAGGGGATATGTTACAATCTATCGATCTTTAGTCGATCAACGCTTTTCAAGGAAATACTCTTTTCTAACTAAGAAATAAGTAGTTGTGTATAATAGGTTCTCAATATTAGTACTTACATATGCACCGTCTTGAAAATTTTAATATTTTTTTTACTTCATTTAATTTATTTTAATACAGGTATGTAAGTAGCTACGTAGAAAAGAAAAGATTTTAACATTTCTCTGAGAAAATATTTTCGATAAGAGCATTGTACTAATTGTACCAACAATTTTTTTAAAAAGTTTCGTTATCATAAATTTCATATTCTGTATTCTTGCAATTAAACACCTAATTAGACATACGTACTTATAATCTAAAGAAATTTATTAAAATGAGAATTACAAATTTTTGAAGTTTTGTTATAAAACTGAAAATGAAATTTAACTTCATAACGTATTATGTAATAAGTAATATTTAAATAAGAATTATTGAAAGAAGGGAGGAGAAAGGAGGTAAACGATTGTACACGATGGGGATAGAATAAGAAAGGAAATAAAACAATAATGAAAAGTTTGTAATCACGCAATTGTTTGTAAGCAATGAAATAAAATTACGAGAGGAAAGAATTATAAAAGTATTTTAGCGACAATTGCTAATGATAGATGGTGGTAAAACGTAAAGTGGTCATGAGTCACAACCTGCCGCGGTACGGGGAGGATGGCAGGTGCTACTACTGTTGGTGCTGCTGGTACTGTTGGTGCTGCTGGTGCTACCATTATTGCAGGGGTGGCCAGCTGGATAGGCTAGCAAGGGAACGGATGTTCCCAGGAGATTATTGATCGTGTATGTAGATACTTCCATTTGGACTGCGTAGACAGCATGGAATTTTGCTGAAACGTATTGAATCTATCTTTTACTAATTTTTTAAATTGGAAGTAGAAAATTGGATTTATATGTACTTACCAGAGATACGTGATCATATTTTTTATATTAGAGTAGATTGTAATGGTTATCTATTCAATGTAATAGATATCTACAATATTTTTTCATAACGAAGTTTATTAATTCCATTAGACAGATATTGTTGACTACAAAACTACATATGTTAGCTACAGAACAATCTTTTGCCGATATTTCTCTGCAATTTATAATATAATAATAGAAGTAGATTCTCTAGATCCAAATTTGCTTAGAATGAAATCGTGTTATAAAATATTTTAGTTATACAGAGTGAGTAACGTAACTGGAATTATATATAATGTAGGTACACTTTGATAGATAACTGTGTAAGTGACAATAATAATAACCTTAAGCAAAATTGATTCGGATGAATGTTTGATTCAAAGACGATGCATGACTCGACTTTTTCTTATCGTTCGTATTTTTCGAAATCTCAGGGTTACCTTCAATTCTCTTAAGTGGAAATCAAATTTCTTCTTATTTTGAAAATTTTGGATAATTAAAATTGTTGGGGGAACTCATAGAACAACAGCAGACACAAATAAAATATTTATCGTTCTGTTAATATCTTTTATTTTTTATTACACTTATGATTTTATAGACTTATGTATAGATATCATTAAAATCTTCAAAATTAAAAAAATTGGAAAGCTTTGAACGACGGTATATCTTTTAACCGAATATTTAATGTCAAATATTGCTAAAAATACACGGCTGTATTGTTTTATGAACGTTAATCATTACATTTATCGATGCACATTCTTAGAAGTAGTAGATTAAATTTGATAAAAATCATTGGAACCACAAGAAGAAATCTAAAAGAGTTAAATTTAGAGATGTAAGGTAGGTGATCGCTTGATAGGATCTTGACAGGAAACAAAAAGTACGCTAATAAATAGCGTACTACGTGGCCTTCTTTAAATGCATTCTTTTGGATCACATTTCGCTAAAGTTATTAGCGAGTTATCGAAGTGATTCAAATTATTTGCCTTTGTTATTAATATACATGTATCGGCGTAAATTACAAGTTTAGTTAGAAATTACAATAGATAAGAATGTGCGATGTACTTAAATATGAAGTAATATTTGAATTAAAATCAAACGAATATACATATAATTTATTTGACAATATTTAAGACTATTTCATGATTCCACGAATAGAGAGGGTTGGTCAACCATTGGATAACGCCCACACCATGAACCTGCGTGTAGGGTAAAATTGCGTTCGGATCTCGTGCAAATTTGTCAGGAAAATTTTGTCCTAACGATCCTAACGGACATCGACCAATAATAAGCAGGCTTCTGAAATTTAACACGCCATTCTCAACGTTGTCGAATAGCTACGGTTCTCTCCCCTCTCTTTCACGTTGGGATATCGCAAGTGACGGTCACTGCCTTCCTGATTCGATCAATGAAAGTACCTGTACCAGAACGTTCAAGCTATGCGACCACCCCTACTGACAATGAAGCATATGACCATCTGATTTTCATTTATATACTTTCTGGACATTACTACCCACATATGTACACTTTGATCATCATTATTGATAGTACAGACTGTAACCTTCAAATCAATCTATTTTTTTCTCTTAACATAAATAGTACATACATACCTATTTACATTGTTTTATATCTGCCAGAATACATCATCCACGTAGGGAATTGTAGTATAGTATAGTATATTTCCAATTAATATTTCTTTTAGAGATATTACAAACAAACTTTGCATCATTGATTTGTATTTTACATTTACCTAACCCCACTGAAACAATTTTTTTTTATACAAAAATTATACCTAGGTATACCTATTTGATTAATGCATTCGAATACGTATTCAACTTTTTGGAATAAAATGACAGATATGAAGCTACATAAATTATAAGTTCTACTTGCGATGACGATTCGTGTTAGAGGTATTTGCAATACAATCGTAATAAGTATATAGACTGCGACTGAATAACATTTAGACGCAGGCATGAAATAATTTCTTATGAAAAAGTAAAAAGAAAAAAGAATCAAATTTTTTCATACGTCGCTTCGTTTTCAAGAAAATAGATTTTGAAAATTTATAATTTAATATATACATGAACGTTATTAATTCCGGACTGGACAGGAATAAATAATTGACAGGACATTATTCTACACGTAAAAATAAATTGAAAATGCGGAACGAAATTAGTCCACAAGACTACGCTTTGTTTCCGAGAAAAATGAACTTGAATATTTATCATACGTCAATTCTTAGTTAAATATGTTCAGACTTTATTTTCTTGCAAATGAAGCCTCGAACGGACATTTTTGACTTATTTTCGTATGTAGAATAATTCTCTGCTTACTGTTTACTCATACTTAGTCAGTAATTAGTCATGTACAAGCATATTTGATAAATTTTCAAATTCAATTTTCACGAAAACGAAACGTCGTATGAAAAAATTTGATTCTTTTTTCTTCTTACTTTTTCATAAGGAGTCGCATAGATATTATAATATTTTATAATAAATTATTAAATTTAATATCAATACATAGAAGTAGATATAGGGTTATTTAATGATTGTAGACGAATTTATTACTGTGTTCTAATATAATTGAATTTTTCTCGTATTATATCATTACATGTATTTTTTAAATCAATATTTGTAATAGCAATTGAATAGTTGAAGATTTTGGTATCTATTATAATAAACTTCAAAGCAACTTTGCATCAAATTATAACTGCGGATTACGGTTATAAAGTCTTTAAAAATGTAAATAGCTTTAAGAAAGGTAATGTAGTAACGTAAATAAGGAATAGGTACACCTATGTATGTAGTTACAATGGACATACTTACGTAGCGTGTGAAATATTGTATACATATTTATTATTTAACAATCTGATATAAAGTATCCCTTATTACTCACCGCTATTGATGTTATAAAACATATTCCAAACAAGTTCTGCTGAAGAAATTACAATAAAAATCAATCTCTTCTCTAAGATATGTAAGTATGTAAGCAGGTAATTAACTTCGTTAATTACAAGCTTTTCTTTCAAATAATATTTCCAGTTTTTTAACATAAGCGAAAAGTTGCAATCAGACTTTATTAAAAAGATAAAGCTATTAAACCATATCTGTATAAAAAATTATACCTACCTACATGTATTTACTCATATGTAAGTACAAGTATCTGCTTAAACATTCCAAATATAAATGTTATATAAAACAGTAAATTGTTTATACATTATAACATAGAAAGTTTTTAAAGTTAATAAGTTCCTTTTTTTCTTAAAATGACCGATAAAATCAATTAAGGTATATGGCTATGTAGAGATGAGATACGATTTAAAAAAACAACATTACCACGATGAATTACAATCTCCATGATAATCCTGAACCTACGTTTTCATTTTATTGCTATATAGGTAGTACTTATCATATTATATCAACTATTTTCCATATTAGGTTGGTTACCTATTTCAACTTTGCAGAAGAACGTATACATGATGTAACGAATTATTAACAAATTCCTATTTAAGATAGATATACCTTATTTAGTCGTATTTAGGAACTGTTATAGACGGAAAGAACCCTTTCTTCTAAGAAAATTACTTTCACCTTTATTTCGTTGCCAAAGTTTATATAAAATAAAGCGGGAAGGATAGAAGCAAAAATGCGAGGTCGAGTTCCCCCGTTTACTGTCCAAGAAATTAAAAGAAGGGAAAGGTTTGCGTTTGCACGCAGGTTTGGACAGCGTGTAAGTACATATGGTCCACCTGCAAAAGGGAGCCAACACCTGTCACGCACACCAACCACGGCCAATGGTTTACAGTACGGCAAGCAAGTAGATTCAAAGTGGGGGATTATCAGGGCTTTCGTTACCCCTTGGTACTAGTTTCATTCGAACGATCATGCGGTTTACATGTTTTGTTCTATACATTGGTGAGAATGTACGTATATGATGTAATAAATCGTAATCGGATTCATGTTCTCAAGTTTTTTTGTAAGTTCGCCTAAATGTTTGCTTTACTGTGAAGGATCTTAATTTGCGTTCGATGTATTACCTTGGGGAACGTTTAGAGGTGTGTTGTAATTTTTAAATAAGAATTTTACTTGAACCCCGCACTTCGTGAAACTCTCGTATTGATTTACCGTCTAATTGTTTTTACTAGATATCAGTCGTATCTAATATCAAATATCAGCGAATTTCGATGCTATTTTCGATGATAAATGAAACGGATATATCCTTTGTTATCGATAGAATCAATCTTGGAAAAAAGATCTTTTCACTTTCGTTTTATTCTTTTACTAATAAGTAGGTATATATCGACGTCTGTGTCTTCTAGATTCTGTTATAACGTTATTGGATTGTTAGTATAATCAGTTATATGTAAAGTATCTTATTTTCATAAATTTATTTTAAACAAATTATTGTAGATATGGACCTTTTTAATAATATTCAATCTAACTTAATTGTTAGTCTAATTGTAATAGATATCTATACCTTAAGTGTAACATAAAATTGTATAGAAATGTAATTCTCATTTTATGTTGCTAATGTCCGCAAATTTTTAAATAATAACAATAGGGTAAATAAAAAAATAGGAACTGAAATAATAATTTGTTTGATATGTTTAATAAGTTATGTATAGATATGGATACTTTCATCCAGGCTCTGAGCACGCCTTCGATACATATGCGATGAAAAATGGTGAAAATGAAGGCAGAATCGATCGATACTGAGAAACCAACGAATCGTGGTGTATCAATTATGAAAGAAAATATGCATAATGATGATTACGGCGTTGAGGCAGAATTGACAAGTCTTTCATGGTTACAATCGCTTGACATTACAAGTGCTTCTAGTTTGCCAACACCACCCTGTTCTCCATCTCCACCTCCTGTAACGCGACAGCCAAGAAAAAAACTTTCACCCCTAATTAAGGCCGAATTAGGTAAGTGAAATTGATTTCATCGTATTGTTATTTGTGGTATCTGTATTATCATAAACTATGTTATTATAAAAAGTAGAAACCTGTTGTTATCACAAATTTTGACTCGTTGAATTTAGGTTTGCAGATGGTTCTTTTTAAGGGTATCGTAACAATTTAATATGGTTAATGAAATAATAGCTACATAGGTACATAAATATATACATAGATACGCAGATAGGAAAATAAATAATTTTTTAACTAGTATCTGTTTAGGCACTTTTTTTTAAAATACTGTTCGTTTATCAAATCTAGCAAATACTCTCTTGTACATGTAAGTAACTACCTATCCGCTACTATTCGGTATAATGTTGAGTATAGGTATTTATATACGCATACTTAATCTACGTAAATAAATCTACATATATAAACATAAAAATATTCGAGAAGCAAAGAAAATCGACACGTAAAAATATTATGCTTTCAAAAATATTATGCATTGTAAGATAATTTTATTTGTTCAGATCTAGCTGCAAATGCCGAGAAGTATCGAACTGACCCTGACGCAAAACCGCCATTTTCGTATGCGACGATCATTTGCTTGGCGATGCGTGCAAATAATAACAAAGTGTCCCTTTCAAATATATATGCATGGATTCGAGAAAACTTCTTATTTTATAAATATGCTGATCCAGCTTGGCAGGTATAGTTAAAAATAAGATAAATTTCAATGTTGAAAATATGCATTTGTGAACATAATCTTTCGTAATTAAATAGATATTATCTAACAGCTGTTTCCTTTATTTTAAACAGAACTCAATTCGACACAATCTATCATTGAATAAGTGTTTTGTCAAGTTACCACGTTCAAAGGATGAACCAGGCAAAGGTGGTTTCTGGAAATTAGATTTGGAAAGAATGGAAGAAGGTAGAAAATCGAAACGACGCGCAACGATGTCTCAACGAATTCGTGGATCAAAGAAGTTAACAGCTGCAAAGACGATGGTAACGAACAATATTCAAAGCAATGGCGCCCCATCGATCAACTGTCCGTCAACGTTATACGAGACACCGCCCAGTAGCGTATCTCCTCCAATTCCAGACTGTCTCTCAGAAATTCCTGATTCTACCCAAGTTAGTTTAAGCGAAGATGATCTCACTGGTTTGTTAATTGCTACTGCGGGTTGGGATGAGAATCAGTTGGATCTCTTAGATTCCCTTCTTGATACTCTTTAAAAGATTGGCCGGTTAAAGCCTTTTGTACACAAACTCTGACATTTATATTTAACTTTCTTAACTACTCGTTATCCTACAAATTTATAGATACGTTTACAATCTTTTTCGTGAATATGACACAAATTTAACTAAGTGGCTTCAGTTTCTAAACATTCGATACGTGATTCAAACGATTATATATACTTATGCATTTAGCGGATACTCGAACTTTTTAAAAGATGTTATAAATATTTTCATTTTGAATATTAACTGACAGTGAGAGATATTTAAAACGAATAAGAAACTATTATTTTGCCCAATATTACTCTATTTAAGTTTATTGTACCTACGTACGTAGTGTCGATCGAAGATAAATTTCTGAAAGGGCAGAAAAATTGTGTATATAATATGTATTTCGGTTATTTTAAATTAATTTAAAAAATAATATTTATTTATTCGTAACAATAATTATCACCGTTGAAATATTTGTTAATACGAATATATGATTTGTGCTTATTACTTGACTGAATACATACATATATCTATTAGACGAAAATTATACAATAAATTGATAGTTAATAATACTATGAAAAATAATTATAATATATTTGTAACACAGTAATTTGCAGTGTGCCTTCGAATAAAGAATAAATATTTATAGTATCATACATTTGCCAAGTCGATTAATTCGTGTAGAGTATGTTTCGTATTCCTGCTTCAAAATAATAAAATACAAAGTGCCTTATAAATACATAAATATTACCAGTAAACAAATTATACTTCAATTTTGATCTCTCCAAAGCAATTTTCTTACATCATTAAAAGAATTAAAGGAATGTTATTCTGGGAAATTAGAATGTAATACTCGACACTTCGATCATAATTCATTTACTAGTATTTTGGAAGAATAAAAACAAATATACCTACCTACTTACTGCATATATGAAATAATCAAATGGCAAAATGTGCAGATATAAAATTCCAAAACAAATTGTACGCGATAATGAATTAATGATTGAAAAGTAACAAAAAGTTGTCTACGATTTGTAATACTTTTCTACATCGTCATAATTGTGCAAGACTATATCTAGATACATAGCTACGTAGAGTAAGTGCTGCTAATATCGCGTAGTCCATAATATCGTGTATCCGTAATATGTTGAAAAAAAGACGTTTAAAATCAGCAACGGCAGTTATAGTCAAACATGTACAAAATACATTTTATGTATACTACACATAGATGTACAGTTTCACGTACTTATATTCGTGTGCCTTTTAAAACAAAATAAGTACCTTTTTTAAAATTAGGTTAAACGATTTGAGTTCTTTGACAAGTTGGATGGATTAGTTTCCTAATTAGATTAATTTCCCTGTAATAAAAATTTAAGAAATACATTTTGTAGATTTGTCAGTTATATTACGTACTGAAAATCCCATCGAATTCGATTAACGCTGCTATTAGCTACAAATGGTTAAAAATGATGAAAATTGCAGTTTTTCACAACATTGGGTCTATACCTTACAACTGTAATAAATGTAAAGATTCTTACGTGTTTCGATGCTTGTCGCTTGTTTTCGCAACAAGCAATTTCGGTGAAATTTTCAGCATTTAGTATACCTGTAACTGATATAAATCTGCAAATTATATTTTTTTAATTTTGATTACAAGCTCAGATAAAAAGGTTGCAAAAAGGAATCTCTATAACTACAATTTTCCTCGCGATTCCGATCAATTGCAATTTTTTCAAAAATTTTTTACACGTCATTTAGTAAATTACTTCATCTAACTTCTAAAAAGGCTCAGCCTCCAATTTAAAAAAAATTAGTATTCTGTTTTAAGGAATAGACGAATAGGATAAGTGTGAGTAGGTGCCTAATGTCTCTTTCGTTTCAGACTAATTTGATATAAAAATGCCTCTTACCCTTTGAGAACGACTTGAAATTTACTAGGTAATACTAGATGCACTTATGATATACAATCTATTATCATAAAAACTTAATACTAAAAGATTTTTTTATATAAAATCCTGATATTGTCATGAAATATGATAATTTTTCAACTGGGTTAACCAACCGATATTTTCTACAAATGATTTCTATCAGGTCGGACATCGAATGGCAATTATTTATTGATCATAAATAATGAAAAACAAATAACGAAAGAATTAACTATACGCGATTCAAATGATGACTAATTCATTATATTAAATATTTCTGTATCTGATTTAAATTAAAATTATATATCCGTCCAGACGTTATTTGCGACATTTTATAAAATAAAATATTTTTATGCGCACTATATATTCTCTTATTTCTTATATTTTTATCAAAGTTTCTTTTTATTCTTTCTTAATTAGAAAAAAAGATATAGGTATAGTAGTAATTAGTGACTACGTGTGCACATGATTTAATAATTATACACTAAGGTGATCGTAACTTCTAAGAATCACTTTGTATTGAATTGTATGTGAAATGTAGGCATTTACCATAAAATAGTAAATACTTTGCATATGGATGTTTTATTGAAGCGAAAATAGTTATTGACTAAATACAAAAAGCGAAACTTCCATTCTAGTTCATATTGTAGTCTTTCACGTATTTTAATAATATAATTTGTACATAAATCTTTTTATTCATTTAAGTTTCGCATCAAAGTCGGAGTAATATTTTTTTTAAACAGGTGTACAATCTTTATCATAGTATATTTAGACTTATTCATTTTTGTCGTAAACTCGAGTATTTGAATTTGAAGTACATTTCATGTTTTATAAAATGGATTTAATTGATAATTATATGTAAATTTGAGTATGTTGTATAAAATAAAAACATTACCATGAGATAGAAAAAAATGAAATAATTGGTTCCTTAAAAAAACTATTCATTTCCCAATGGAAGATAAATGGAAGAAAATGATATAACAATTCTTTTAAAAATTCATGATACGAAGAGAAATTATTGAAAAACCAAAAGCAATAATCGATTACAATTATATCAGAAGTAAATTAAACATATCATAATATTTGCAACATTATGAAATAGTCAAAAAACATGGAAAAACTTTTGTTACAAAATATTTAATATATTTATTAAATTAAACAACCTGGAACAATCTGGAAGAAAAAGCTTTAACTTCCACCAAGTTCTATATATATGCATATATATGTATGTATAATAATATGTACATCATACGTTATATAAAGAAAAATTTTTAATGCAATACAATATTTTTGACAATTCAATAATAGATTTCATTTTATGTAAATAAAATATTATAACCTATAAATATACATATACATATTATATTGCATATACATATATATACAAATGATGTTTTACAAGTTTAGAAATAATAATATCAAATATTTAAAACATAGCAAACTAAAATGCACTTGTTAAATAATATTTTTGAATAGCTTCAATTGTTAAATAAAAGCATGACGTTAATTATGAATTAAATTAACAATTGGCTCGAAGTAAATGAAAAACAAATAAAACTGTGAAAAATTGCTATGAATTGTTCTAATCATAATCGGTATAGTAGCGTATTTAAGTACACATACATGTGTCACAAAATTAAGTATCATAACCTTAAACTGTCAAACTTTTAATGTACATATTGTAGTATATTTACAGTGTAACATTATGGTTGATACAAAGAAAATAATTATACAAAAATTTAATATGGAATTAGGAAATGATCTGAAAGGGCTTAATAAAATATACGAATTTCACCAATCCCTTAATGCACAGAAAAATGAAATTGAAAAGTCGGTATGTATTTAAAAATACATTATTATTTTAGGGCTTTGCCAAAGATAATATAATATATGCTTTTATATGTCTTCACAAACATAGTGCAAAAGATGTTTTTAGTTATTGGTCTTTTAAATTTTTAGTTATCAATGGCATCGACTGAAGCTCCGTCAAAAGTAAAGGCAGTTATAGAAAGTGTTGAAAAAATTAGTATCGAATTTCAACAATTGGAAAAAAATTCTGCAGAGTTCAGAGGTAACATACAAGAAACAATGCAAGAAAATGATAAAAGTTTCGAAATGCAAAAAAT
>JACXIL010000188.1:0-42395 GCA_014737365.1 Bombus soroeensis
GAGCATGGGAAGTCATTATCGTTACTACTTTGTCACTATGCTCGCTTTTAGTATTTGTAGTAGTAGTAGTAGTAGTAGTAATAGTAGTCTTTGCTTTTTGACCGATGTATATATCGGTCCATTGTCCCATTGGGCAAATCGCGATTTTTCTTATTAGTGTCGCGACAGATTAATTACGGGTTGTATTAGAGTTGCGAAATAACATCGCGATTTTTCTTATTAGTGTGGCGAGAAAATGATTACGGTTTGAATTAGAGTTGCGATAAAATGATAATCGCGTTTGCCTTAGAGTTGCGAATTACGATATCGCGATTGTCCTTTGCAATTTTTATTACGAATTTTTAGAATTTCTTATAGAACTATACGTATCAGAATATATCCTGTTTTCTATTGATTCAAATTAGATTATAAAAATGTTAGTTTTCGATTAATTTTATAGTATTGCAAATAGCAATACCAGAATATTTAAAGTAGCTTTTTCATATGGTAAATAGTAATTTTCATTAAATTCACTTTAAGAGTTAGCGTTGCGATAATGAATGATCGCGTTTTGTTAAGTAGAGTTGCGTATACAAAATCGCCAACCTCTCCGACTGCATTTGTCGGACACTGTTCCTGGATCACACGATACAGCTGCAAGAGCTGTACAAGTGTGATCGTTCATCGGCAACCTCCTAAATGGTTGCACTGCGATCACTCGCTATTAGTGTTGCGTATTGTTTAAATACGAGTGCGTAGATTTATTTTTATTAGCGTTGCGTATCAAATTTCGGGAAATTTTAAAATTGTTTTTTTTTTTAATGGTAAATTAATTGATATTGCAGATATAAAACGAAGCACTCATCGCGTTTGATTTTGAGAATTTTCTGCTTTAGAAATATTAATAGTAAATTAGCGTTGCGAAATAAGAATATTTCATTCCACTCACGGTTTTTTGTTCGGGTTTATATAGAGTGGAAGATGATCGAATTTTAGTAGCCCTTCTGGCTATTGCTTTGTTTTGTTCGTTCTTGGAGCCATAACTTTTGGAATCTTTTCGACCGCGGTATTTTCAATCTTTTAACAATAATGTAGAATTTTATAAGTATTCGAATTTCATTTGCATGAAACAAAAGTTCATTCGCGATCATCGTTCGTTTGTAACAAACATTCTACACATAATGATTTACGTGCATATCTTTCGGTTCACTATGTTGCAAGGCACTACGTTGTTGCAGAAAATAACAGATACTGTTAAAAGTTAAAAGACAAAACAAGTGATTTTATAATAATCGGGTTTTCTCTCATCTTAGTCATTCCAAATGAAATTTTCAAGTTTTAATTCAGTTTAAATTCAATTACTTAAAATTCTAGTTTTCAACGTAACCCTAGTTTCGATTAAAAAGATACAAACGATTCTGTATTTTTGCTCAAATTTAATCAAGAATAAGTTGATCCATAATTGACCATTATTAGTAGTTTATTTTTCATGTATAAAATGTTCTCGTTTTAGAGATGCCTGTTTCTTTTATATATCAAGTCCAGTAAATGAGTTTGTTTCATATTTATCAATTTTCAAAAAATACATTTCAATCACATATTTGAATATTTCATAGCATCTTAAATATGAATATTAGAGGTGGTGGTTTGTAGTAGTAGATCCGTGATAGATGATGCTTCTGGCTGGATGTAAAGGCTGAGATAAGTTCGGCTGCTGGTGTAGAAGATGGCGCTGCTGTATGTCTTCCTAATTTAGGTACATGGAAAAAAAATAGGAATAGGGGGGGGTGCTGGGATTCGAACCCGGGTTCCGAACGTTTGTAACCTAAAACGCTAAGCATTACGTTATCGTCATCCGACCATTAGTTGTTATCGAGTGCTGGTAGTCGCTTGTCGAATGCCGCCACATATCCTTAAGGCTGAAAATAATAAGAGAAATAAAGGAAGTGAAAAAAAGAAAGAAGCTAATATTATGAAATAATGTTTGAACCTAATCTCAATCAGAGAGTAATTATACATATTTAATGGAATTTTACTAAGCTTTCTTCGATCGAATTTGTTTCTTCGATTGAATTTCCCTTCCTCTGTTCTTTATTGCATTAGATTATTACATACATAGAGTAGGCAGATATTTGAATTTTTACGTAAGTGTGATTTACGGTTAGGTAGGCGATTTCGAGGTTGTAATCTAAGTAAGTAGGTAAGGTGCAGGTAGTAAATAGGTTGATATAGTATTAAGAAGTATAGTATCGTAGTGAAATCATGGTATGGTACTAAAAGCATGGCATCGCAGAATGTATATTATGTAGTAGTTAATTCTATGGCAAATGGCACATAATTTTTAGATTTCACGTTTTCATGAATCCCAGTCAGATTTCTAGTTCTCGCGTCGGTTTTTCTTCCTAAAGCTCCTTTTGCTGTTCGTTTTCAACATTATGCAAAGGCACATCAAAAGGAGCATTTATTGGACGATGAATTATTAAGATCTTATTTTGCGTAAAAGGAGGGTGGATGGGTTGCGGATAGGGTGGGTCTCCATTCGCAGCACCTCCACGCGGTGAGACCCGGGCAATCAGTATTATTTGATGCATATAATTACTAATTGTATCACTATACAGTAGAGTAATGAACTGCATAACTGGTATAATTATTAATTATATGGCAAGTAATATGAGCTAATTGGCTGCGATCATGGCTAGGCGTTCGTATCAATGTATCTATGGTATATGAGATTAGTGAAATATAATTGAGGTGGTTGGTAGATCCGTGATAGGTGATGCTGCTGGATGTAGTAGTGTAGTGTCTATATAGAGAGGCCTCCACATATCTCGATATGATCTGCCATTGGTGTAGATAGCGCTGCTGAGGTACTGCTGCATTTTCTTCTCGTTTTAAGATCGTGGAAGAAAAATCGGACCATGGGCACCGGGATTCACACCCAGCTCCGAACGTTCGTAACCTAAGGCGCCAACCACTGCGATATCGTCGTCCGGTTACTAGTTGTTGTTGAGTGGTGGTAGTCGCTTGTCGAGTGCCGCCACAAACTTATCATCGAAGAGAAACGAAACCATGCAAGGTACCAATTGTAGCGCGCATGGATCAATGATGAGATGTCGTTGTCTTCGATTAAATTGCACTTGCTTCCTTGATTCTATGAATACAGTGTTGTTTCATTGGCTTTGAACAGACATGGAAAATTACATTCCATCTATAAACATTCAATAGGTACAATCTGCGTTACCATTGGTATTATATGAAATAGTGAAATGAGAAATTAAATACTGTATTTAAAATTGAAAAATAATACTACATAGAAATAAAATAGCACTTCATCGACTTGAAAAATTTCGTTAATACTAAATAAAGCTAAATAAATCATTAATTTACTCACTACGAATTGATGGTATAGATTTAAATGAATGGTAGAATAGTTTTCGATCAATGGTACAACTGTTATAAATTAAGAGCATAATTACTTTGAATTAATGGGAGGATATGGTTATAAATTATTGGTATAATTGTTACGAATTACTGGAGTAATTGTTTTAGATTAATGGCTTAGATATTATAAATTAATAGCTTAAATGTTATAAATTAATGGCTTAAATGTTATAAATTAATGGCTTAAATGTTACAAATTAGTGGCTTAGATGTTATAAATTAATGGCTTAAATGTTACAAATTAGTGGCTTAGATGTTATAAATTAATGGCTTAAATGTTATAAATTAATAGCTTAAATGTTATAGATTAATGGTTTAAATGTTATTGCTTGATATTTTTTTTTTATTTACCTTATTTTTAAGTTCTTCCTCGATGTTCACTCTCCGGGGGTTCAGGCACAAAAGAGCTCGCGCGTGAGTTGCGTGTACCTTATATACCTTGACAAGGTGTCGGAATGTCAATCAAACGGTAACGACCTTTTGACATAGCAAAAGACGGTTTTTCCATTATAACAAAATTATATGGAACAATTTCTTAATTTTTATCGTAAATTGGCGCCTTCAACGATTTAATACGCTAAGACTAAATTCACACTTCTGTGATACTAGTTTTCGACTATCAATTAGTTTGAACAAAAAGGGGAAAAAAGCCTAACGGCAGTCGATGACGTTACTGTGGAATAAGTTAAGGTATTAAATAATCAGACAGATAACATTCATATTAAGCATTATATTATATTATCGATATTACAAAATAAAATGTTCTTTTTTCTTGAATAACACCTACACCACTATATGGGATATTTAAAATTCTTATTTAATGCTTACCTAAAAGTCAGATTCTTTTTTAATTCCTCTCAAGTTAAACGAGTAAATTTACTCGTTATAGTTGTAACATAAAGTGGCTTTTTTTCTTCAATATCGCCTGCATCGCTGTACGTGATATATACATTAAGTATTTACCTAATAATATGAACTGTATTATTGGCTGTAATCGCGGTTAGGTATTTCTTCGTTAGATCTATCAAAGGATCTATTAGGCTATTAGCGAGAGACTTATTAATTCCTTGAAGAAATATCAAATTCTATGAAAATTAACTGAATGATTTTATTCGATTAATATTCGACAATGTCTATCATATTCAGCAACCTTCTTTTATAACAGATTCTGCTCGGATCAATTATTTTATAATAAATTGCTGATTATGCCACTGTATATTATAAGATATTTGTCTATAGCTCTTTTTTTTCTAATTCATTGATTTTTTTATTAGTCTCGTTGATTTTTCCCGTGAATATCTGTTGTACGTACATCTACATTATGCTCAGATTTTTAACATCGTTGGATAATTATCTTTTTCGTAAAATGTTTCGTACAACCGTAAACTCGAGGATTTCACGGGTGTGCATTTTCGTAGAAAAGTATAAAATGATTCCATTCATTGTAGCTACACCTTTTTTTTTTTTTTTTAATAAAAATTTATTTCATGTTATTCCTGGTAAATCACGTGGTGCAATTAATAACTATGATGCACATTCAGTATGGACTTCAGGTTGCTGCGATTAGGCCATCGACAAATTACACGAAAGACGGAGGAAGAGCAACGATCATCCTCGAATCTAGCGAAAGCCTGACGCATCTTCATCTTCATCTCAAATTGATTAGTTTCCATTCTTATTCTAAAACGAATATCGCAGAGTGATGCGAAAAATCATTTTTCGTTGAAAAGTCAGATTTTGTTCAATTTTCGTTTCTCCAATCTCTACGAAGACTCGTTCTTTCAGAATTTTCATTTTTTTTTTTTCTTTTTTTTTTAACTAGTTCCTTGACGAAGGATCTCTACGCGATATCTCTGGGCATCGTCAACGCGTTCAACTCCGTACCGTGGGACAGGATAGTGGCGGCCCTGGAATACTTCGAGGTGCCCCGCTACCTCGTTCGGCTGATACGCGCCTACCTGCATGACAGGTGGATAGAGTTCTCCAGCAGGGCGCGGCGTTCCGCAGGGCTCGGTGTTGGGACCGATCCTGTGGATCATCGCGTACGACGAGGTACTGCGCTGCCCGCTGCCTCCGGGCGCGGCTATGGTGTACTACGCGGAGTATATATAACGCCAATCCGACATATATATATATATATATATATATATGTACTAATTTGAACGATTGGTATATATTTCAGAACATGTGACAAAATGTAAAATACCAAGATTCTACTCTGACTATTGTGGAAACTTTTTATTAAGAAACTAGTAATGCAGAATTCTACAATTGTTTTTCCAATGAAAACATCGTATCAAACAGTCCGGAAACAAGAAGCAGTCCACGAGAATCGAGAGAATATTTGACTGACGGACGGATTTGTCAGAAAATATTTTTATACAAATTCATAAAGGTCAATAAAAAACAATCGGTCGATAAAAAAATCACTCATACGAGTTTATATTTTTAGAGATAATCTCGCTCTACTTGTACAAATCTGTAAAGTATGTAAATATGATGCATGATGAAAAGTATACTGTTATTGAGACATTTGAATGCGTACGGCTAGGCTTGGGCTTTTTTTAAAGAAAATTGCGACATATCTCCAACTTTTCTTTCTCTCGGTTATTACTATTTTTGTAAACTGACATCAGTTTCATATTATATCGTCCCTTCGTCGTGTTACCGCGCGTTAAACCAGTTCAGAATGAAATCGTAATTTGCCCATGGCCCTGTCTGTGACATCTGTTCCCCATTCCTGTAATGTAGGTTTGGTCGTTCTTCAGGTGAATCGTTTTCCCGTACGTTTCCCACGAACATGTTCCACTCGCCGCCAGATCAGAGAACCTTGTTTCTCAGACGACCTAGGCCCTCTATTTCTGTTTCTAGGACGTCCCCGCGCTAAAAGCAAATTCAATAAAAAGTGTATAAATATCGCACAAACGTAAAGTTAATCGTTTCAGTATGGCTGTCATCGACGATCGATATTAAGATGCTAGTTAAGAATTTAAGATGCGGGAATTGGTTATTTACGGCTGAATTTCATATTACGAATATATTTTCGCTTTCTTAACTTTTACTACGTTCGAGAGGGGAAAGATTTATTCAAATATACCCATACTTGAATGCTTAATATCGTAAAAAGGATCATCGATTGATTAGCCAGCAGCTACCTGTAGATATTCAGGTGGTTTGCGGGCAAATCCCACGCCGGCTGGCGTGCCTGTTAGAATCACGTCTCCTGGTAATAACGTCATAAATCTGAAACACACGATTACATAATAAGATGCTTGAAAGAAACACAAGCATTCGATGGAACAATCAAGTTAACAAATGTTGAATGGCAAAATTAGCGTATTACACAAAATAATACAGATATATTAGATGTTCTTGACTAGTACATACTGCGATATATATGCGACGATTTCGTGAGGTTTAAAAATCAACTCGCTTGTGTTTCCATCTTGCTTGATATCGCCATTCACCCACGTCTTGACTGAAAGATTGTTAATGTCACAAATGGCTTCCTTGGTAACAATAGCTGGTCCCATGGGGCAGAATGTGTCCATAGCTTTACCAAGTAAGAACTGACCGCCATTTCTCTTTGATTTTTGCCAATCTCGCGCTGTGATATCCTGCGCTATCGTATAACCAAAAATACATTCTTCTCCCTCGTCTTTGTTCAATGCCTTGCACTTTTTGCCGATTACGATCACCAGCTCGGCCTCCCAGTCAACTTTCTATCAAAATAATCACCAGTGAAACGAATAAATATGGGACAACATTGTGTTTAGTATTTCACATAACAGCATCAGATGGTTGTTAGGTAAACCGTCGCGATTAGATAAGAATCGGTATCATTTCTGCACGGACTTGATAGTTTTCTAATTGTTCGCTCATTATACAATCACCAACAGTGCTCCTATCGATCATTTCGTCGTTCTTCATTCAAAATCGAAACATTCAAAAATCAATTTTATTCATTACTATCTCATATATATTGCAATATAGACCAATATTTAAATTATATACTTCCTCATGAATGTAGTAACTATTCTTGTGCAACAAGTAGTTCGATCGATAAGGTAGGTAAAATAAAGCAAATAAAAATCTTTTATGATTGATCGATAAACCGATATTTTCTTTTTTCACGTGAATTGTTCTATAATTAGTTCGAAAGTTTAATTTTATTACCTGATCATCTGGACTATTATAAATATAGAAACGATCACGGCTACGCAAGAATAATGTAGATTCGGTAATGCGTTTCCCTCGTCGTTCCTGAACCTACCTCCGAGATCGACGGAAGCATGATGTTATCGCGCGGTCCAATGATATTGCTGGGGAATTTGCTGAAAATTACAGGGGATTCAGGGGGCGATACTCCCTGTTCTTCGCAATGGCCACTATAATTTAGACCAACGCACGCCAACTTGTCCATCTTTGTAACTGGTGCCAAGAAAGTCACATCCGTTTCTGGTATCACGCTGCGTCCTTCTGCCACTATTCTGCAATAGTTAAACTAATGTTCAGCATGGAGGTACGTCTGGGTATCGTTTTCTGATGGCAGAATTGGGCTATGTTCTAATTAGATTACCTTTCTATCCAATTATGATCAAATTTATTATTTATTTCTAGTTTCTCTCCTTTTCTTTTCTTTTCTTAAAAAAGTTTAAAGAAGAAATGCCCTCGGTTGTTGATATTTATTACTATTTCTAAATGAAATTTCGTGTAACTAAACTTACAAGTGCTAAAGTAAACGGCATTTACTTTAATTTCGAAATAGGCAAACATTTATTATAATTTCTAAGGACACCAGACCATAAAAATATTAATTGACTGTATACCTCCAGAACTGAAATAAGAGTTCAATCGCATAGATTACAGATCATCGAGTTTCATTAGAGATTATCCGTTACTCGAACGATATTTTGCTCAACTCTACCTGCGTATAACTAACATCAAACGTCACACTGCTTTACATACATTATCTTTTACACCTGCAACCGATTAAGGGAAAAGATCAAGAATAATTTCTCAGATTAGCTTAAAGTAACCTCATCGTCTACCTGCACATCTACGGATATAGAAATTATTTAAACGTGTACATAGTTTCGGTTGTAAAGACTGGCTTGTCAATGGCTTTGTATCAATCAATGGCAAAATTATATCAATACAGGTACGTAATTAATCATTGCGCAATTACTATTTCGACTACGTATTTTTTGTAACACTAACAAATTATAAGAATAGAAAAAAAGGTGCAGAATAAAAAAAGTAAGGAAAGATGAGATAAGAAATGATATATTTCAATAATTCCTTGATTTCAAATTGATTTTCAAACATGTTGTCGGGAGTATGATTCCTGTCCGTACATTGAATAAAAAAGAAAAGAAAAGAAAAGAAAAGAAAAGAAAAGAAAAGAAGGGAAAGGAAAGAAAAGAAAAGGAAAGAAAAGAAAACAAAACAGGCTCAAAAAGAAAATAATTTTGGACATTTTTGCCTGTTTGATTATTTGTCTGTTGGTATTAGCATCGCGTAATGGCTATTGAATGGGGTACTTTTGACGAAGTTCACTTTGTTGTACAACTGACATCTTAGTTGCATGCGCTCCCATGTTTGGCAGAGATCAAGCAACGATGATTATTGTTTACGTTGTGTTTGTTTTACAATCGAATTTTTTTTATACTTTAATATCTTTTACTACGAAGAATAATAACGAAGAATGCCGTGATTGTTAGTATAAAAAATATACAGGCATTGCATTCGAAAACATTCATCTGCGAAAAGCTGATATTATATGTATAAGTGTTCGTGGCTCTCGCATGGCTAAGCTAGCAAGTTAAGTTTCTTTCTTATCCCCCTTTGTTTACAAGTTGAAATATGAGACATATGAACATGTCGCGGCACAAACACATTTACTATTATAGATATGGGCATATCCGTAAGTAAACATAACCCGAACCTAACCCAAGCCTAATCCACATCAAGATAAAAATTAGCAAAAGTATTTTTATGAACATCTCGGAAAGTAAAGTCGACGAATGAATCGAAGAAAGTAAAGTTATATGTTCGTAATATGTATAGGAAATAAAATTAAACCTCGCTTTAGGTAGCACGAAGTTATGACCTTTTTTGTGTCACTTAATAGTTTTCGACGATCTTCGACATCTTCGATCTTCGATATCTCAGCTTTATTAATTTTTTACTGGCTCATTTTTGGTTCAATATGATTGAAACGTTTTTTGTTATTCTATTAGTTCAGCTATATTTCTGTATAGTGTGTATTTTTTTAGCTTTTAATATTGAAAATTAAGATAGAAAAAGGTAAGATAGGAAAAGAAATTATCTCTGATTGGTGTAAAACAAAAATTTAGAAATACGTTACTAGCACAAGAGGTGAACTCACTGTAATCACGGGTGGAACTGAGACCCTATTTCTCGCGACAAGTCGAATCCTCAGTTTCTATACGGAATACGGATACGCATGCAACGATGATACGCAACGGTTGTAAGCAACGGTTGTAAGCAACAAATGGATACGCAGCGTTAGCGTAACAACTATCGTCACATGCAAGTTGAATCTCCACATGCTGTTGTCTACAATGTCAAGTGTTGCAAGATCAATCAGTCAGTAAGATAGCGCCTTCTTGTGTCGTCTGCCTTGTGATAGAAAGGGACAATGGGCAGGCTCAGCAATGCGATAAGACGAATGTGGAATATAAACAAATGAAGATTGATCCTCGCTAATTATAGGAGAAGATTAGCAGCGTTCGCACAATATACTGTTATCGTCCTTAATTATTGAGAACGAAATATACCTTGTTACTTAACAGAGCGCAGCGATACGCATAATTATTTTCCAACAATTCCTCGATTGATGAACATATTGATGCGTTACGTCCTCGCCGATTTAAATATATATTTGGCTATGTTGTAGAAATCAACGTTTCGAGCAACCCTTTTTATGCATATCACCGGCGGTCTCTTCTCATATCTCTCGAGATATTCGCAAAAACCTGTCGGTGCCATTACAGTGAACCCTGCCGATAGTTCCGTGCCTATGGCAACGATGTGCCGGTATTGATTACCAGGCGCCAAACAAAATAACACGTAACCCGAACGTAATTTCTTATCTTTTGTTTATAGTTTATATAGGTTTAGTCTAGATGTCGCTTTATTCGGTCGGCAACCAATAGTAACACTGTCACAAGAACTATAAACAGAATTGAATGTGCTAGTACCGGCAGTTTTTTGCGAATATCTCGGAGATTAAGCGGGACCACCAGTTATAGGAGAAGATTGAGATACGTTTTACGACATATCTCCAAAAATCATCGACATCGGAGGATAGTCGGTCTTTCTTTTTCATTGAATTCCATTTCATTGAATTTCATTGAATTTCACAATTCAAATGCATACAGAATAAACTATAAAATAGTTTAAGAATAACAAATTTTATGAAAGATTAAGATCCATGAAGACGTCACACATCAACTAGTATTTCCTTGAAAAGACGACCCCAATTTTCAGACTCCGCGACCTCGTGGATATTAATTTTGCTTAATAAAAGAAAAGCTAAAGAGACACAGGCGTAGTATAATCACGTAAGATCACGGATAATCACAGAAGATCACAAACTATTCAAAGTTTTACAATTTTCACGGACATACATGCCTAGCAGCGACTTCATTTATATGCAGAATTAACGATAGTAACAGAAGTTTAATTATAACGGCGAAAATCCAAATTTCAGTTTATCTAAATTTTGTAGTATTGTTTGAAGTTTATTTATAGATGTTTATGATGATACAGTTTATTGATGAAAATAGAGCAACATTTTACAATAAAAATTAGCGATGTAATTCGGTGAAACTTAGGTACTTGATAATAAACCATATCTACATACGTACGTACATACATGCTGTACGGAATTATATTGCAATTGAAGAAGTTACAAAAGCTTGTGAAAATTTTAAAAAGTAATAAAAACTAAACAACAGATTACAAAATTATATACTATTCGATACTGCATATTCAGCACAGCTGTCAAAATTTCGGGGAACAGATCTTCAACGTTCTTTATATCTCGCCGATAATAATGGGCGAAGAATTTTAGTTTAAAATATCTCGCGAATTGTTCATTTTTTTAATATTGTACCTTAAAACTTTTTGACATAGAACGTTCCGAGGAATCCATATGTATGTAAAGACAGAGGATATATAGTTCAGTTTAAAGAAACAACCTCCATATGTTCTCTACGCATCCTCCAACAAGAAAACTACGTGAGACTATAGAAACACTGCCTATCGTCCGATTTCCATGATTTTTGGATACATTGTAGAAATCGATATTTTCAATAACTTTTTCCTATACATACAAAGAGTGAGTGAACTCGCTTATCTTTCAAGATATTCGCCAAAAATTGCCAATACCACTACAGTGTATTTCTGTCTGTAGTCTGTGGTAGTATGTGTCGGTTTAGTTGCCGACCACCGGCCGTTTATCTTATGTTTATAAACGAGAGTTTGGAGAGCTTAAAAGGCCCCGTTAAACGTGCATGAGTGCGTACGCGAGGCTGGAAAAAGTGTCCGTTATAAATCAATTAAAAGCGAATATCATCGATGTATTATTGGACTAGTCCTTTTGTTGTTTATCAAAAATATGTCCTCCTTGTACTATGCAATCCACGTGTAAAAAAGGCTGTCCACAGTTACCGGGAACATCCGTATGTATTAAAAGAAGTATTCCATGTACATGTTGAAACCATTAAATTTGACGTATATAAGTATTTAAAAAAGCATTCTACGTGTATATTAAAAAACAAGGAATTTATTTCTAAAGTAATAAAAATTGATTTCTCTGAAGATAGAATACAGAACGTATTCGAAATTTTCAAACATATTCACCTGTAGAATACAAAATTATAATCTACGTATAAATATATTTCTGAAATATGATGTGTAGAATATAGTTACATTTGTAAAATATAGGTAAAGAATAAATAAGTATGATATGTGAATTATATACAAGTACGAACAATGGGGAATCGTTCACGCAAACGCAGAGAAAAAGACAGACACTATGGATTAATGGTATCTTACAGAAGTTTAATTTAGAGGGGCTTAAATGATGCGCAAAGAATCTTTTTCACACTGAATTCTTTCAATGGCACAAACCTTTCTACCATGGTCAACAGGTTCACTTCGTCTTCCCTGGGAACAAAATGATCAGCTATGAAAAATCGAACGGAATATCGTAATAAGAATCTCATTGTCAAATGTGGTTATTGAAGTACATATTGAAGTATATGCGAGTACGTGTCCTTCGTTTCTTTCTTTATACCTCGTGATTTTTCAACAACTTTTAACCTAATTCTGGATGTTCTGGAAATTATTTCAGATATTTTTTCAACTAATAACCATACGTTCGCTATTTTATTTTATTTTTTTCTTTTTTTCTTTCAATGTCCTAGAAACTTTTAATTAATCTTCATGTAACATACATACAAAAAGTTCAGTTGCCCTACCGAAGGTCAATCATAACCTCCTTCTAAGCCAGCTACGACTTGTTTATGTGTAAATTATCGCGTGTCCCGCAACATGATATCTCTGTTTTTTGCTTCTCGATATGGTTACACCATTTGTACGGTGTGATAGTTCGTAAAAACGGCTCAATTTATTATTATGGCCTCTTGATTATTTTGAATCGTTCCACACCTACCTCTTGGCTTTTTTCAACAAGTCGTCGCCACCTTCCAGAAATTTTTTCATTGTGTTAGGAATTCGCGAGTCCACAGCGGAAACGGCGATTATGTCACCCCCTTGGACAAGTTGCACCCCCAGATGCTGAGGTCCGCCATCTTTGCCGGTGAATTGTACAAACCTATGGAAGATGAAGAATAAATATGTGTATAATAATGGATTTATTTGTCATCCAAATAATATCTACTAAAGTAATCCTATTTAGTCAAACTGTTTAAATCTGTCTAATCAATGAAAATAATAAATCCAATAAATAAACGATCAATCTGTATACGTGATAAATGTACGTTTAATAATCAGCCAAAAAGACAAATATCCAAATAAATCTATCTAAGTAATAAACTTATCTGAACGATTACACTTAACTACTGAAAAATAGAAGTAATTCATATCCATAAAATTAACTAATTTACCAATTTTTCTAAGACAAATGCCATTATCTTCTCTTTCTTTAGAATCCTTCTAAATGTGGAAATGTTTTTCTTTGATCTCATAATGAAAAGCAATAGTATTGGGTTCACAACTACGTGATTGCGGATTTTGTCATTAGATAGTAATGTAATGGCAATATATTGCTAGAACGAGAGGTTAAGATATTTGCGATTATACTAATAATATTTTATAACATATAAACAGCGCAATTTTTTTGTCGATCTTGGAAAGCTGAACAACGAAAATCGATTTGAAGGGGTTGATTAAATAAGAATATTAACTGAATCCTCCAATGAGTTAAATACAGCTCTCAATCAAACATATTTCTTTTTTAATGCAACTCGACCAAATCTATACGTGAAAGTTATTGATAAATATTTGTTCGACAAAACTGTTATCAATAAACGACGATAAGACGATTTAAACGATAACAAATTAATCAGTCTTTGAATGTAAATCTTAAATTCGTTCAATATTAATTAAAAACTAACAACATCTCATTTTATTTCCAGCAGATAGTTAGAAATGAATAATATCTCATTTTATTTTCAGTAAACAATTCCAGCAAATATCGCTCCTGTATTTAAAGTTTATTTCAGTTCATCAGAAAATTTCAATTTCATTTCAACAGGCAAACAGATTTTAACATAAAATTGTAATAAAATATGTATTAATTACGAATTTTTTAACGCTAGAAAACACGATTAGGGGAGAAATAGCTCAAAAAACGTAGTAGAATTAATTATTGTGTAATTTCATATATTATACGCTCACTTTCAAATGTATTTTAAAAAAGAACATTTTTCACTTTCTTTTGTTGCAATCGCAGCAATTAACTGCGTACTCTGTCATTGTTGTTCACAATGTAACGTAGAGTCGGACAAATTTCAGGAATTTGTGCTGTGCATATACCGACGAGGTACAAACAGACGCCATAATTGTTTACCGACAGATGATATCGGGAAGTATTTCATAATCTGGTTTCTTTTTATAACCAAAATATCATACGACTCGAACAAAAGGTCCCGCGTGGATCACTGGTGTTTCATGTACAACACGAGGATGGAAAGAAGTCGTCTGGAAAGAATGCGGGCCTGATTGATTATTTTTCACAAATTCGACAGAATGTTAAAGTTAAGCACGCGTATTAACCAAAAGTGTCATATACAAACAAAATAATAGCATGGCGTGATGGTGAGCGATAGAGAGCACTATCCTAGCTCCTGTACTGTCTCGCGAGATTTCTTTCCGAGATCTCTGCAGTATAAGTAGTTTAACAACGTGTTAAAATGATGTCGATTTATGTAAACGTATCGAATCCCTCCTTGGCATGTGTATATGTACACGCGACTAAGTTCAGCGTGGAAAGCGCCTTGTGAGCGTATAAATTCAGATCCGTCCAGTGCCGATGACATAATTATACATCTAATCGAATGTATTCAGGTGTTTGAATCAAATAAACTATCGCGTTCCTGTGAATGAATTGACTTTACACGATTAACCGGTAAACGGCCCTACTGATTTAGAAATCGGTACTAACATGTTTATTGAAACATAAAAATGCGTCTAGTGTTAATTCCATGAAATCATTCTCGTGAACTTTTCTTTATTATTTAGAAGAAAACATGATAATATATATATATATATATATTATTATCTAAACAGTATCCAAGACACTTAAAACACATCAGTTGTATATACATTCATCTTTTATATTTTGGTAAGCTTGTCCCTATTAAACAAGTCATCGAACCAAAGTAAACCATATTATCTCGAAGCAAATACGTAACAGTGTCTATTAACACCGCGAGCCATTTTTGAATAGGCGAATCAATTCGCTTAAAACTAGACTCGTCTGAAAGAGTAAATAGAAAAACGTGTAAAGCATAGGCCAATAAAAAAATGTCGCGCCAAATTCCATCACCTCAGAGTATTGCTCCAAATGTAATTGTTTCATACAAAAGAATAAAAAAAAAAAAAAAAAGAAAAGAACAACAGAAGCTATTTTAGAGTATTACCGGATTAAAAATTCGATCAGTTCGAAAGTTCTAGTTAGATGTTTCGACTCACCTCATGTTGACCGTGCCACTGATAGAGAAGTTCCTGTTGGTTATGCTAGCAACGAAATGCGAATTGCTTTTCTCGGTGCACGAGTTTTTAAAGGCCAAGCAGACTCTGCTAATCAAACGCAATTTACAACGGAAAGGCATTTTTTCTTGCCAATAAAAATCCTTATCGGCTCGATAGAAACGCAATGAATTGTGAATTGATCCTAGACGTGGAAAGAAAAACGAGGATATCACCAGAGAACAAAAAAAAATACAGAGTACTCGACGCGAAAGACGAACTACAACTGAACACATTGCGCCACTCTAGCGTTGTCGAGTTATAGCAGGGGAAACCACGTGATCCCGATAAAATGTGATTCACCTTCAAAAGTAACAGACGATCGATTTGATTCTGATTTTGATTCAATAGGCCACGAATTATTAACGTGTTCACCGTACATGAGTTTATGTATATATGCCCTGTCCTAAGGGCTGCAATATAGTAGCATAATACAACTTTTATTTGAGTTATTAGAAATTATTTTAGTCAACGATATATTCACTTTATTTTAGCTACTCTAAAATATTTAACGCTGATCGCCAGCGATCATCAGGATGTCATGATAAGCGCAGTGACCGGCGACTATTATGATAGTCAACCTGTTAAGATCTCAACCATTACTTACTTAAGTTATGCTTCTTCAAACTTTTATAATCGATATTTATTCAGTTTACGTAATATCACTTGAGATTGAATGATTACATCACATAATTGAAATTCTGAAATTTCTATCAATTTCTTAAATGATTAAATTTTTCAAGGAAATTACATACACGGGAACAGACATTTTATTTCCAAATATAGGTCTTTTCAGCAAAGTTTATACAAACTGTATTATCTAGAGTGGTTTTGGTTTGGTTCTTGTAAAAGGAAACTCTTCTCGTTTGTGATATGGGTTATAAGGATCATCTACATAGTAGTGCGGTCTTTTCCAATAGCTTGTTACCATTTTGTCCAGCATAGTAGATTGCGTTGCATTACAAAAAACATGCTGTCTCAGTCTATATTTCCTTCTCTGGGACTTTTTCCACAACATTCTATGACGTCCAGCTATAGTTCTGATCCATATGCCCCTATAATTAAATAAGCATGTATTGCGTAGTATACTAAACAGTAAGTATTACAATATTAAATCATATTGAAATTTTACCAATTTAATCTGTAGAATCTATCAAGCACAGTTTTCACAGACTTTCTTTTACCTTTCTTCCTAGAAAATTTTGTAACTGTTCTCGCAGGAGTTGTTGTAGATACTAGCGTTGGAGGTATAACGCTGTCAACTTGTATCTTGCTGTTAAGTTTAATTACATGACTGACAATGACTGATATCAGATTAATGTTATGTAATATATATATATATATATACACACAAAAGTGTACATACCCAAATATTGGCCTTTGTTTAGTGTTACCAACATCATTGCATTTATTTATTGTGGAAGAAAACGCACCAAAGAACCTATGTTGAACACATTGTGTAACAAGGCATTGTTTAGGGATCAGAGAACTTGTTACATTGACAACACTGGCTCGCAGAGCAATATCTGAAATATGGATATAAGATAAAGATTAATTACATGAGCAATAATCAAGAAACAAGATTCCATGATAAAATTAATTTAAATTGTAAAGCAAGGCATGTTTGGTATACATATACGTATCAGTTTAATAACCGCGCTCGTTTTCAATTCCACTGTGTTCCTTTTGTCAGAGAATCAAAATGGTTGATTGATCTAACCAAACATAACCTACAATGCATGAACTTGCAATGGTTATCGCACAACGAGTTATCAAATCTCAACGAATAATAGTTTAAAATGAAGCCACCGAATTATCGTTCGATGTAGATGAGGGCAGTATCAGTGAACTTATAAGGAAATACCTATCACGCACCTCGAATAGCGGTACTAACAATACGCAACATTCTTCTTTTCCTCTAGTTCCGTCGGTAACCAGCTGTTTTGTACCGTCGTTCCTCTTTTCCCTTTGGCTGCCTAACCGGCCACCCGAAAGATGTTCCGAATTGGATTAAAATTTCCGTGCAACGGTCTAAATAGGGTACGTAAAGTAAGTAAAAAGTAAGAAATTGTATTTGCGCGAGCCTGGTGATTTTGCATTACAGAGATTTAACGAAAAATACGAAAAGATTATAGAAAATTGTCGCTCACATTATGCTATTAGACATTACTGTCGCGATTGTCTCCTGTGATAATATTTTAATAATTCGTTGTTGTTTGCTGCTATTCTGGGAAGACATAACTCGTGATCTGTATGAGAAATCGTGATCGTAACACGATGGCGATGTTTTCGCAAGTTGTCAGTGAATATTCCTGCAAAGACCAAGGTTGCCCGCCTCGTGTGACAAGATGGCTTATATTTAGGAGCTTACATAATTCCAGACGATTTCACCGCCACTGTTGGTCTTTTAGGTAAAAAAGCATGGATCTTCTAGGCTGTATTTGACAACTAGATGTTACGAGACACGTGCACGAGTTAAATACGACCCGGAATGTAGGTAAGTGAATTGACTTCTCCGCCTGTTTTCTAAACACATTTCCACAATTGTCAAACTTGTCATCGTTTGAGTTGCTTCTAGAAGAGAAAAATACTTTGTATTATTGTTTCTATTTGAATCCTTACGTGATACATTTTATCAAGTGGAGGTTTACATATGCTATCCAGTCCACATATGTGTATTTTGAGTTTAACTCTCATTCAGGTGCAGGTTAGGTTATATTTGACAAAGATATTCTATTCAGTACATTTCGTATTTGGACGCTTTACATTAGCATTTAGAGCAAATTTATTATGTAATTATTATTTTGAACAGTCATGTGATATATATTCATAACGACTAGAGGATTGAAAATAAATAAATAAATAAATAAATAAATATGTATATATCTCAACGTGTGATTTCGTGTGCATCGTATGTTTTAGATTTTCCAAGGATGCCGAGCTTATATCCAGAATATCTGGACATAGGTATTCAACGGATACAACAAAGAGGTATTCAAGGTTTATATAAGAGTATTGTTACATTGTATTATATAATAAATTATGATCTTCTTTCATTAAAGAGATGTTGAATATGAAATGTGTTTTTAAAAATTAAAACAAACGTTATAGAATGTAGCGTAAATATGTAAATGATTATAAGCTCTCTATCCGCGGTTTAATAAACTTTCCTGTTTGTTAAATAAGTATAATCTGGTTTGCAATGTTTATTATTAAAGCGAGAAAAGTAGAGGCTCGAGAACACTGTTAACTCTAACTGCCGTGGCGATAGGAGCATCGGGTGTATTGTTTTACGCAAAGTATAACCCGGAATTCCGTGCAAATCTTGAAAGTTGGGCACCTAGTACAGACAAAACAATTCAGACCATCTTTCAGGAGGAATCATCCTATTTTGAATTCATACGTACATTCTTTGAATCGTTAAAGCAGACGTAAGTTGGACTTTATTACTATTTGAATTTGTGATATAAATTATAGCGTAAATTATATCGTAATAATCGAGAATAATCTAAGTATTGTTTTTATTTTAGATTACTAAGTGCCATTTTTGGAGAAGAATCGCAAAAAGAATCAGGTCAGAAAAGATTAGATTGCGCGAACCTTGAAGATTATATACGTGAGCCCCATCAATAACTCCTAACCCCTTTCCCTCCTTTCCTTCGTTTTTCAATCGCCTTAGATATAGAGTTACGCTACATAAAAGGAACTGTTTTATTTAGAACAGGAACTAGGTAATTACCATTTTGCTTACTAACATTTAATAATAACATATGTATTATAGCACCAAAGCCAGTTTTTGTACCGCTCATTGATAAGAAGGAACCACCTAATAACGAACCTTATACCGAAATAAGATTAAGTAAAGAAAAAGGAAAAGAAATCGAAATCGGTAACTCTTTAAACGTGTGATTCTATGCGATCAAATTTTATCTTTCTATACAACAGGAGATGAACGTGCATGCTATGTTCTCAGTGGCCGAAAAACCTCAGCCACCTGCCAAGGATGTATCCGAGGAATTGATGCCAGTAAATCTGGTCGAACTGGAAACTTTTGCTGGCGAAACTGCGTCCAAAGCTATCGCAGCTTATCAAACAGCAGCGTGTGCTATTCAAGATTACAATCAAAATGTGATAAAAGTCGTGGAAAGTGTTAACGCCACCGTTGGTAGCTCTGTCTGGAACAGGTATTTTTTTCTCATGCGTACTATTTTATAATAATAAAGTTAATATATGTTGTCTTAAATTAAAAGAAAAAAGAAACGTTTATTTATTAATTCTAGACTAAAGGATGCAACGGAGAAGAGGAGGGAGGCCATTAAAGAGGCGGAAGACAACGCCGATCAAGCACTCGATTCGTTGAAAAAGATGTATAATTTAATCGACGACCCTAAATTCGAGGCGCCGTCGCACATGAAAACTGCCGCTCGAAGAAATATCAAGAAAATCTTAGATGATGTGGACGAAGCGAAGAAAAAGTACGAAATGGAAATACAAAGTGGCAATATGGCCGAGCGTTACTGGAAGCAAGTCAGAACTGCCCGTGAAAATCTGAACGAAGAACTCCAGATACTATTCCCCGATATCAACATTTACGAGAAAAAATTGGCCATCGACGAAGACGCTTTTGACTTATTCGTTCTACACATGTATAACAAAGTGAATGGTCTGCAAAAGGAATTGGAAAAAATGAGGGTAAATATTAGTATAAGGTATTATATAAGTCACTGAAATATTCGAGTGTAAAAGTCGATAAGTGTTTTATACTTTGTTCGGGTTATAGACGGTCAACGAGAGCAAACTCAAGGCAGCATTAAAATCATCGGGCGACGTAGCGACTCAGGAAAGACTCGACGCCTTGGTATGCCTCGAGTTGGACAAGGAGAAGCAAATTCTTCAGGACGAGTTCAACAAAAAGGTAAGAGAGTTGCTTCCATTCTAAAATCTCCGTATATGTATATAGTTGGTCTTATGTCCAAATGAAACACACGAGTGTATGTGCCTGTGATATGGTATCACGATCGCGTTAATTCGTCCATCGCATATCTGGAAGAAATAACGCAAAACTTTCCAACGAGACCGTGCAGTTCAAATTTATATTCTCAGGCGTAGTCCGTTTGAAAATTATGTGGCCAACTTCCCGTGGGAAGTTAACGAAACACGCGTGAAGGTAATGACGCCGTCGGCAATAACCCCGACAAGGTAATAATAAATTAGTACGAAGAGGGTTCGAATCGGTAGGTGCCTCGTGAAAGTAAACGGTGGGTGGTATACACGGTTTTATGATTATAACGGATAGAATGTGACATTAGAAAAGGCGATGGCACATTCCGTCGCACACTTTGGCCGTTATGTGCGACTGCATATGGAAAATGTTAGGTATCTCGTATCTCTGTATACGTATACGGGCGTATATCTGTCTATTTGGTAAAGGATGACGAGTGGAAAGAGAGTTGGGGGGTTGATTTTGCCATCCTTCGGGCTTTTTATCTATTTCCATTTGGCATGCCGCCAATATTTTGCTAGCGGCAGGCAATATTATCTCTTTAGACTAACCTTGCAGTATATCCGGTATACACGCGCCTAGTCACAGCGAGATATTCTCGCACAGAGGGATCACTATGACTCGCTATCGTCATAGTTGTGTTCGGAGTTCGCTTCGCAGTTTGCCCTCGATTCCATTCGGGATACGAGTTAACGGATCTGACTGGGTCATAGAGAAAATTTAGGACGATAGTGCATCGATTGGACGTATGCTGACTACACGCTGACGTATACTGGTGTATTTAATTATTTTCGTTGTACATATTCTACTCTCATTTGAAACATTTGTTCTTTTCTTTCTTTTTTTTTTTTTTAATTTGTATGCTTAAGTATTTTGTATTGTATATTAAGGAGGAAATAAATTCTAGTGCCATGTACCTGAATCCTGTAATTCTGAAAATATTGGAATTGTTTCAAGAGACCTTACTTTATAATACGAATGTTTGGAAAAATGTGCAATATATTAAAAATCTCGTTTCATTTGATCGCACGTTTAATCTAAAAATTAATCTAGCCACGGCTTCTGTTGCGACTCGTAAAATCGAAAATATAAACCTTCCGAGAACTGAGAGATTCAAGTCGATTTGGAAGCTTTGAAAGTTGCTCGATCGATCGGGACACGATTTGTAATATCGAGGAAATCATTTCTTCCTCGAACGACTTTGAAATCCCGCCGAGGACTTAACACACAGTCGAGAATCCGCTGTTTTCTGTCTTATTCGAAGATTTGGGGGATTGCAGAAAGAATATGTAAGTTGTGAAACTGGCAATGTAGGTAGTCGTGAATAATTGTGAACGTGACCTCACAGAGGGACAGATAGGGTAGACTGGACGACAGGGAGAGAGAATTTTTGACAGAAATTGCTATAGAGTGGCGTGGACGAGTTGATCGCGATGAAAGAGTGGACCTACTAAATTGTTACTTGGCATTTGCGCATAAAGTATTCCCTCTGTCCGTCCAGGGGAGCTTCGCGTTAACATTATACGCGTCTCTTCAAAGGCTTTCAATTTTCTGTAAACGAGGGGCTCAGAGTTGACGTACCTCGTTTTCTTTAGCAACAAATCACCACGGAGCGTGTTTTCACGCGAGAGTTTTAGTATCAAGCGTTTAGCATCCACATCCTTTGCGGATGTGGAAAGGTGTTCTGTGATTCTCCTTTGTTTGCACGTGTTCCATCCTTCATGAATTAAACATTCGCGTAGGGCTTGAATTTTGACGTCAATGGTACCAAACAGAAAACCTGATAATTATTTGACCTGAATATTGATCTGGGCCATCGATGAAAACACATTTAGTCGTGACGTAATTCTGATTCCTGCGTTACAGCGATAAAAAGAACGTATAAGAATGCGATATTTTTCTAGTATCTACATATGTTTGCAATTTTTTAGTTAGTGAGCTATTACCAAGTGTATCGGGGATAGTTTGTAAAATTTCTTTTCCAAAGTTTGCAAATTACATTAATGCGATAATCATGAAACATATATGCGTATGTATATAAATTGCACAGAAAAGAAGAGAGAAGAAAAAAGAGAAAAGAGAGAGAATAACTCAAAAATTGCTCTAATTGTTCTCAAATTACTCCATATACTCATATTCCAAATACTCAATTTCTCGAATATTATATAATATTATAAAAATCATTCCGACCATTCAATTCCCCAGAAGTCTCGATAAACACACCACATTTCATCGATTTTCTCTGAACGAAATTATCTTTCGAATTCGAGAAATTACTATTCAAGTTACAAGAGCAAATAGACAACGATACATAGATTAGAAAAATTCACGAGTGGAGAGTTTTCATTCTGTTCTTCTTGCTATTCCTTCTCTTCCTTCTCTTTCGAATAAATTCTATTTCTTAGCTTCCTTGGCGACTATACTGAACTATCTTCAATTCAACGACAAGGATGCATATCGGATGCCGATATATCGTATCTGTCAAACGCTCATTTCCATCCTCACGCACCGATATAAAAGCAGGCAGCGTATTTTTTAGGCTGTTGCTGCGGCTTTCGAGCGATCCTTAAGGTAGATGATGGCACAAGGTAGATTAGGCCGTACATTCGGTTTTTCGTAAATGTATCGTCTTGAACAAGCGTTGCGCTAGCAATCTGGATGAAGGCATCTACGTTGATTTCTGTACGGGCGTTCGTTCGTAAATGGAAAAACTGCCTGATCACACAGACAGATCGGACGACGATCTTTTCGATCTTTTTACCCCTTTTGCCCCGTTCGAACGATATCGATTGGCGTGTGTGCCTTCTGCTCCCATTATATGGGCCATCCAGACTTTATGGAGACAGCGTGGAATAATTTAGAGCCAGCCACAGGCATAGTAGAGAGAAAAATTTTCCGGTAACGCGATTTCAATTTGAACCTTCCCTGCTCTGCCTCTTTCCGGGCTGATTTATTTCGCGGATGAGACTTGGAAATATAGATCAACGTTGTTCAAATTAAGGTTAAAAAATTGAGGTTAAACAGCGGGAGAATGGAGCGAGTGGACGCTTATCTGAAGCGAAACTGGAAAATCGCGCTGAAATGCGCTGTACTTTACTGACGCATAATTAGATTGCGGACATTTATGAAAATTTAAATGTTTGTGTACGCTGTTATATTTAAAAAAAAAGGGGAAAAGGAAAAGGAAGAAGGAGAAATTTCTTTCATACTATAGATACCGTAAATAGTACCTGCTTTACTTTACTTTGGACGTTTCGTATGTCATCTTTGTTTCTTACGTTATATTGAACCTTGGATAATAATATGTCTGATTTCTTTCTTTTCTAAATATTGTAAAACATATTTTGCTTTTGATATTTTACGTAAAACTTATTTTTCGAGCGAAATTTCTTTTATAGTAGCGCGAGAAAATATGGAGATCTTATTGAATGGATTTTATAATCAGTTCAGTACGTGAACAGTTGTAAAATATCGAATGTCTGACTCCACGTGGTTTGATACTACTTGATCTCTCTCCTAGCTTCGGTTGCGCTGTACGGCTGTTATTAATTTAACGAATCTTATTTTGTTACAGCGGATATTAGTTTTGGGCTTTGCTCGTGGATTTCAATAATTACCTACGAAATAACAGTTGAAATATTTGGGAATGTGATAAATCTATTTTATAGTACGTGCAATAAATATTCGTAAATTGAATCAAGAATAAATAAGGAATATTCAGGAGAATCTTATTCTCATTATCATTTATTTGGTATGTTGTGCTCTGAGACAATTGTATATTTGTATTTAGTAGAATTATGTATTATTTATTTCAGTGTGAAGTAAAATCAAAATTTGCTTCTTAACTAGATCAAGTTTAACTTGTATTTTCTATAAAATTGAATATTTCCCTCCTGATATTTCGACACTTTGCAACAAATCTAGAAAGAGACGCGTTGAATCAATAAATTCAACGTGAAATTTCATTCATCGTTCAGTCATTTCAATCATTGGTCAGAGTTTATTGACTTTTGACATTCAACCGTATTGTTGAAGCGTCTAAATTTCTCTACCACGTTCGCGGTAGATATCGAAGAAAATTTGTTTCGTAAATGGTGTATCGAAGTATACCGAGAAACTTTTCTCAGCTCTTCCCATCGTCAGTTTAAATGTTGCCTGGTTCGAGAATCGGCGTCCGTTCAATATTAAAATAATCGACTCGTGCATTCTCGCCGCCGAAATCCGGTGGCTATCGACATCGACACCGGTGGATCGCCCGTTAAACTGAAACTATCACTGCCGGATATCTTTTCAAGCGTTGCGTCGGTCGGAAATGGGTCGGAAATGGGTCGGAAATGGGTCGGAAATACGTATCGATCGTGAAAAACTCGATTCCGTGTTATTAAACCCGAAACTTGGAGTCGATTTCGTTTAAGTAACTCTCGAAGAAGAAATTGATCTGTGAATCGGTTCCGTCCAACTTTTGTCTCTGGACTCGGAGCTGCAAGTTTCGAAGACAATGGGAAATTACGTGGTTATTGTAGCGTTACGACCCTACGGAACAAACTCAGATTCCAAGAACAGTAAAACGCATTTTGCTTCGGACAAGAGAGAGAGTCGGTTGTATAAAGTTGGACTTTTTTATGAGAATATTATTGGACGATGTTGCTTTGTACGGATTTGTTCGGTCCCGATCTGTGGTAGCGGTTTTTTTTTAACTCGTGCTCTTTTCAAATTTCTTTCTGGTTGACGCGGGCGGTCGGTCGTCCGTTTAACTTAATTTTCACGGCGCAACGTGTGAGAAACACTGCCGGAGTGTCAGAAATCATATTTTTCACTTTTCCGCTGCCCGCCGACCGCCGACCGCCGACCGCCCCGGCTCCTCGTTTTTACTTTTTCACGCATTTTTATTTTTATCTCGTTTTACTTTATTCCTTTTTCACCTGTACGTGTCACGTTTCGCTTCGACCGAAAACGCGCTCGATGACCCATTGTATTCGCTAGAGACTCGTTCTATCCATTTTAGTTTGATAAATGTCTAAATAAGTGGACGACTAAATTGATACGACGGATTGTTCAATAAGAAACGAAGATCGTTGGAGACAGATCGAAGAATGATTAATCCTTTTATGCCGTGGTGATCGTAGTTGCTGGAGGAGCAGAAAAGATTCGAGGACGAGATACGACGGCAGCTGAAACTGCAAGGGCAGGTGCACACCGATCACATTCAGGACGCACTTGCGATAAAGGAACAGGAAGCGGATAGGAAGCTGAAACGTACACTCAGCGAGCAAACTGAGAAAGATTCGTTAAAGTATAAGTCACAGCTTGCTGCAATCGTCGGAAGGCTACGTGGTTTGGAAGCTGCGCTGAAAGGTGAGTGTCTTTTTGAACTTAATTTGGAGAATATGAGCAATTATACACGTACATGTGTATATTAAACGCGCTACGTTCCCTATATGTATGATTATCATGTATAATTTATTTATTATTATATTATATTATATTATTATATTATTATTTATTATTATATATATATATATATAGAGAGAGAGAGAGAGGGAGAGGGAGAGGGAGCAATTCGTGTGCCGGATTTTTCTCGAATAAAGTACATAAACGTTAACCAAGTTAAATTACCTGGGGGAGCAGTTTCTGGGAAATCTGTTTTACTTATTGCCGCTGTAACTTTCTCGGGTCAGAAAGAAACAGAGCATGGAAATGTTGCCGCGGCATCTACGTGACTGAACTGAAGAGGACCGCTCTGTTACGAGTAATATTCCGGTATCGTAATTCGTAGATCCTGGTCCGTACTGGAAATACGAAGTAATACCTTTCCATTCCTTATCGGGAGGGACTTTTCGTTTTCACCGTTTAAAATCGTCCGCTTGCGCCTCGCGCGATGAAATTGCTCGAAAGGCCTTCTAGATATTAGATTTCTAGAAATTAGGTAGGGATGGAATTAATAGGTATATTTTTTTTTACAAAGAATGTCTGCAACCTGATAAAGTTCTAAAATGCTTCCAAACGAGTTGTTGTACCGACTGACAATAAATCCGCGGTACCATGCCGCGCCGGCATAATAGTTCCCAGGACAGTTCGAAAACGATAAACAGACGGTGGCAGACCTGGACGCGGAGAGATGGGTTTTACAATCCTCGTCCAACCATCTAACTAACGCACCATGCGTCGCAATTACAATTGACACTGTTCTACTCTTCTCTTCTGCTGCGAGCTGTGATTTAAGAGTTACCGCGCATTCGTCGTGTTTAAGAGTCGCTTGAAAATCGATCGAATGCTTTTTTTACCACACGATTCTGATAGATTTGGTAATTTGAATTTCTGCGTTTTTGTATTCTCTATGCGTCTCGATTTCTTGCCTCGGAGTTGCCGGCACTGCTGGTACGATATTTTTCTTATTCCTATAAACGCATATGGCACGAGCGAAATAAATATTCTTGTTAAAAAGAAATATATATCGTACAGTGTAAGCGAATTTCGGCGGAATATAATCTATCGTCGATATAGACGGATCCCGATTTGTCCGAGACGCCGGGTTTTTATCAAGGATGAATGGGATGGATGGGAAACGCGTAAAAGTATCGGTTCCGTTTGCCCGTTTTCGATCTCGTCGAGCATTTCACGAAGAATACTGCAAACTATACTTGGGCATCTCGTCGTCGCAGAACGTTGCAGCCCGCTACGCAATAGCAACGTGACGGTGTTGACACGCTTCTTCTAGCCACAGCCGCGAGGGGCCGTGACGAAGGCCAGCCAGGCGGCCGTGCCAGACGTTGTAAATTTACATTTCCTTAGGATATTATGATTTAATAATAAATAATAATAAAAGAGGTAAACAGAGCTTGAAATATGAAATACGGGTGAGAGAGAGAGAGAGAGAGAGAGAGAGAGAGAGAGAGAGAGCGACAGACAGCATGGTAACGCGAGTAGTAAAAGAAACGGAAACGAGGATGTCGTAACTCGTTGAAGCATTTTCCTTGAGTCGCGCAACAGGACCGTGTGCAGCTTTCTTTCTGTGGAGAATTCAGAGCACGTGATTTTAAGTTTCCACTTTCTTCTCTTTGTGTTCGGGTTCGATTCGATTTCATAGCCGGTGATAGTGGATGGGGCAAGCGGAAAGGGATGATTTAAAGAGCGTGTAGAGAAGGCTGCTGGTGCTGGTGTATACGGTAAAGATTAATGGAGGCGGGTGCCGGATTCGAACTGTTCGAAGGAGCCGCAAACCAATCGAGTCCCTTCTTTTGTTCCGTGAGGGCAGAGATAATCTGTCACCGTGCAACGGACGATTCACTCTGGCGCCAAGATAAATCGCTCGAGACAACTTTTTTGAATAGAAGGAAAACGACAAAGGAGCAAATTTATTATTATAGAAATTATATTTACAAAATATAAAAACAAAAATTACTCTGGTTACCCACGTGTTACAAATCTAACATTTGATCAGGCGTAGAAAACTGTCGGCGTAGAAAAAAATGAAACATGGGATGCGCATCTTCTTCCCTAATAATATGTATCGTATAGCAATTATGGAACGGATTGCAAGACGGAACGGAACAAATCCTTAGAAATTCTTTAAATTCTACGAATTCTAAAGTGAAACGATTCAATATTATTATCCAATCTCAGAATACAAAACAGGTAATATCGATGTCTCGCTGGCCTGGCTGATTTCGGTAATTTTTAACTTTTTTTTTTCGGGGGCATGATTCTGTGCAAACTTTCTCCTGTACGTATAACCCTCCATCCCTGGGCCTTTCCAGTTTTCCAGATATTGGCAAAAATCTAAATTTTGCCTACAAGTGTGCGTCCGTGACGGCGTACGCGATAGTATTGTAAAAAGTAAGGCGCGCACTTTCCACAAAACTAAGATTCGGTTATATGTGTGATGATAGTGGCGCGTTTCGAGACCGTAGTACAATTACATACATCTGAATGGCGGTCGACGAACACGATCGTTTACGCGCTCGATGAATTTGCTCATTTGCGTTTGCCCCGAAAGAGAGCGACGCGCGTTCATATCGACGGGAAATCGATTCGGTTGGCTGGGAATCCGTCCTTTTGTCGCTTTTGTCGCTTTTGTCGCTTTTGTCGCTTTTGTCGCATCGTTGGTCGGTCGCTTCGTTGAGAGCGAAACAAGGTCACGCGTTTAGGAATAGTGGGGTGGGAATGGGGATGGGGGAAGATGGGGTAAAATGGGAACAGAAGATGAAATATAGAAGGGCAAAAATTGTTAGAACGAAATATTGCAACACTAAAGAAAAGAAGGGGATAAACGGATCGTAGATGAAAGATTGGACGAATGAAAATGAGAGTTTAACGATAACGATTTGACAAGTCAAATCATTAAAGATTTAATGTTACGTCGCGTTAACACGATGTTTTATTTGCGGCGTCTTTTTCTTTAGAGCCAATTTACGTTATTGGATTTACATTTTTTAATATTTTAATTACGAAGCAGTGTTTCAAGGAGTTTCGTTCGATATTACTAGAATGGCATTTGCAGTAATTTGAAACTGGAAAGAAAGAATATCTATCGATCTCGCAGTTGGCAGTTAATTGAATGGGTTAATTGGATTTTGCAATTTTATGAAGTTTGAAGAAATTCGTGCATTTAAGTATAACGCTACTATATTCATATAAAACCTTTTTGCGGCTGAAATTTGTTTAGGCAGCGTTCACCCGTCTAGCGTATAAAACGTCTGTTACTCTGGTATAAATGTCTTTTGTATCTTGATACAATTGATGTACGATGATATATAGATTATAAATTTCACCGAGAGATTCTCAATCGGGGGTTAGAAAGTGAAGAATATGATGAGAAATATGTAACCGAGAAGGCGAAGAACGCGAAAGGGGAGAAAGCTCTGATAAAATGAAAATGAAAAATGAAAAAACAAGGGCAAACAAGGAGAAGAAGAGAAAAGAGCGAGGATCGTCGAGATATCGAGATTTGCGCCAAGAATGTAGACGGCGAGGGTGGTGAGGGTAATAAAGAGGAGAGATGTCACATAAAGAAAAAGAGTGGACGAATTATAATGGTGAAAAGTGACGTGGAAAGCAGGATACAAAGGGAACATAGACAGAGAGAGAAAGAGGGAGGGGGGAGAGGGAGAGGGAGAGAAAATGCGAAATGGAACGGATACAGGGGATCCTGAGGCTGCAACGCAACGTACGGACAAAAGAAAGGAGATAGGGGACACGAAACGGTATAAAGCAGGATGGAAACTGGATGGGTGGAAGACACGGAACAGAGGAAAATAACCTGACAAACAGGGGTAGTAGAAACGAGAGTAACAAAAGAATAACGTCTGAAAGAAGGATGGAACGATCCGGCTAAATGGGAAGACGGATAGGCGGATGGGACTTGAAATAGGAGCGAATACGAAAGAATCAAGACTCGTGATAGAAAGAAAAAAGAAATATTATGACTAAGAAGAAGAAAAGAAAAGGTGGTAGTACTACTATAGAAAGCAAACGCCTATAGTGAAAATGCGATAGGAAATGAAGGAAGAAAGCGGGAAAGAAAGGGGCTCTCCAAGAAAAGTCGAAGGACGATAGAATAAAACGATAATTGGGAGAGAAGCGTGTCAAATTTTCCAAGCTTTGGAAGCGTGAAACGTCACATGGACAGGCCATAGCTCGTCGGGCTTAATCCTCCGTCGATTGAACTTGGGTTTTCCGACTCCTCCAGTCTCCCTCTATACTCTGCAACGAGATAGCTGCTTTTACCGTGGAACGATCGCGTCGCGTTGACGGGCGAGTTGCGATCGAGGTACGAAATCGTTAATGTGTATAAATAATATAGGGAGAAGGAGCACGCGTGTATTCTTGTTGAACAGCATGTAACAGACTCTGTTAACCCTCGCGTCTCCTGCCTCCTTTTCTTAACGTAATTGGTAATGCGGATTTGTATAATAATATATTATAGTAAATATTTTAAATACTTCTCTTATGATCGTCCTTTAACGCGAAACGGAACACGTAAATAAGAATAAATGCTACGTTCAGAAGGGTTCTTCGGTGTCCTTAGAGCCGGCGCGTCGCGGCATTATCCTCTCTCTCTCTCTCTCTCTCTCTCTCTCTCGCAAGCCGCAGTTTGCTTATCCGAGGAAAGCGCCACGAAGGGTAGACTGGTTTGAAAAGGTGGAGAGGGGTTGCATGTTTCCAAAGATTACTGTCTCGTGGAGATCAACGCGAAACTGACTCGATCACTTTCTTGGCGTTTTACTCTCTGAAGTATGAATGAGCGCACTACACAGCAACAAGAAATTTCGCAAAGAAACAAAAGGATCAAACGATATTCAATCGATATTTATATACGACTATTCTTAACACACGCGACTATTCATGAGGAATCTTGTCGGTAATGCGAGTTTAATCAGTGACTGCGTAAACACACGTCGCGCCTCTGCCCTGTAACCCGTTGTAACCCGTTGTAACCCGTTGTAACCCGTTGTAACCCGCGTTCGATTGCAATTCGTAATCGATGGACTGACTGTAAATTGTGCGAATCGGCAAGATACTCTGTCGGTCAAGCTTATGAGTAATGTCGGCCATGAGAAAACCAGATCTATGTGGATCAAGCGGTGATTTATTATACGCGTCAATCCGAATAATTTGGTCCAAGTAACCCCGTTTCCATGCAAAGTGTCACAACCCCTTCCATCTTTCAACACACTACCACCTTTTCGAGGCTTCCTCTCTTCCAGGTATTCGGACGATCGAATTCTCGCGATCCTTCTACATCCTTCCCTTCCTCGTCCAGTTCGTTTCAACTGAAATTTACATTGTTTCGATGGGGTGGGTTGGGGGCGAGGCTATTGTTTGTGGGATTTTCGGTCGATCGATAGTTTTTCGATAACGAACCGTTCTGCGAGTTTTCTTTTACTCTCACCTTGGATTTCTCGTATTTTCAGGCTTTACGGATTTTACAATTTCTCTTTCATCCGATCTTTGGATTTTTCAATTTTTACAGCACTAAAGGCTTCGCATCTTTTCCTTCGATGATATATAGGTCTGTCTCGATTTTCCGTTTCTTCGAATCTTTGTCGTTTTAAGAATCAAGCGGCTTTTCCTTACACTATTTTCGAACGTTTTGTAATTCTCTATCTCGCGAGATTCGTGAGACGCGTGGTGTCCTATAAGCGGAAGAAATAATGTTTGAATATTCCTTTGTTCATTTTAATTCATACACCCGTACGTCGTCGATTTTCTTCAAAGAAAACTAATCTATCGATAAATTTTTCTCTTCTTAGCGAGATCCCGTATATTCTTGATTGTGAAATGAAACGAAAGAATGCATCGTACGTTAGAAGAAAGAAAAGGTGTTTCGTAGCACGATATAGAGATAAAAGATTTCTTAAAGTGTATGGAGAAACCGGAGCAGGATGTATCTCTCTTTTTGCATGAAACGTGTTATAAGGTTGCATGTGCTCGCGAGGTGTACATACAAGTTTCACTACTTTGGCTATTAATGGAAACGATCCAATTCTCGATCCAAACATCGATATTATATAGAATCGCGTGCAGAAAATGAGAGCGAAATCTTCAATTAAAAGTCGAATCGACGATACGAACGAACAGATTGAGTGTTGGATTGTCATCCAAGCATATGCCTGACGAGTTGCATAAGCGGAGTTTAAATCACGGTAGTGATTAAACCAGCAACGAGAGAGTGAAATTAGTGGGAGGATAATCAGAGAAAAAGACGGTGGAAATTTTCAGGATGAGGCAATATTTTCCAAGACTGTTACAATTGCAATTTTACAATTTGCAATTTTGAAATGTCGAAATCACTTATAACGAGATGTCCCTGCATGTTTCTCGCCGCGAAAGCTTCCTTCTGCGTGCTCGTCCCGATATCTACCTTTTGGTATCAGCTTCCTTGTCACGGCGCGTAACTTCGCAAGACATTATACTTCGGAGGATGTGAGGCGTTTGGAAGAGACTGTCGACTAAAAAGCTCCGTTAAAAGGCACATCGAATCCGTCGCTTTTCAGCTGAAATATCCGTTCCCTAGCCCCTTCAAACGATATACGTGCGTGCGTTTACAGCGAGAGACGAGTTCGTAAATTCTTTCCGGTGTTTCTTCCATTCGCCCGCTGTTCGGCGACTCAATTGGCGAAACGAGAAACGCGGTTCTTTGAGGCTGCATCGTTTAACGATGAAACCAAGCGATCGTCCGATCTTTGACGCTAGGCCGTTAGCCGAAAGACTAGCCGCGACTAAGAAGCAGCTAAGAAGCCGCTAAGAAGCCGCTAAGAAGCGACGCATAAGCGGCTATTCGACCGCCTTTTACGTAAAAATCTATTTTTCTTCTCAGTCTCGTTCCGTTTCTTCCTTTCTATAGAATAAAATTTGACAAGTAGGAGAAAAGAGTTATATTATCGAGTCGCGGATAATTATAGTCACGTATGAATACGATTAAGGATTAAGGAAATGGAATCTAAGTGTAAAAGCTTATGCGGTATCTGACACTAGATATCGCAACAAATGTAACCCTACACACGTATGTGTAACTCTGCTTTATTTCGATTATATTTCATAATGTTTTTTGTACCGCTTTCTGTTTCAGCTCGCATGGAGGAAGAAAGGGGTGCGTCGAATGCTCAAATTCTTTGGTCAGCTTGCCAAGCCTTGGCTCGTGCTGTTAAATCAGCGCCAGCCGGTGCGCCCGTAGAGGAAGCCATCAGGCCTCTGGAACCGGAAATCAAGGCCGTCACCAAGGCAGCACGTAAGCACTCCAATATATTTTCAAATAATGTACGGTCCTTCCTTTGACGCCAACAAAACCTATCAAGTCTTATAATATAACGTTGTTTTACCCCTGTCGCGATCGTTATCTGATACTAGTATACTAGTATATATTCGAATCGGTTAAAATGGAATTCCTTTGAATTAGAATACCGATTAGAGAACGGTTCGTAGCGGATGATGCAATGAACAAGAGAATAAAAATTCCACACAAAGATCATGTCTGTTTGCGGTAGAAATGAGGAAGAAAGATTACACCTAACGACACAACTAATCTCAAAATATTTATTTATTTAGTATTTTGCAATACTATAGAATTAATTTTGTAATTGTACACTTGGGTAGAATTTGATAATCTACCTAACAACCTGTTTCTTAATCTAACTATCGTTTTCTTTCGTAAAAATGGTAAAAATCCCAACGATCAGTGATCTTCTACCTTCTATATGACTATGATATACCGTGATTCGTTGATTCGTGTTTCCCTTGAGTAAGCAGAATTAGTAGCGCCGTGCATAGCCCTGCTATTTCAACATGAATATGTAAACGCGAGAAAGGAAACACGTTCCCTCGTGAATCGTGAGTGGAGAATTTCATAAAAAACAGAGTCGATCAGCTTGTCTCTCGATAGCTTCAAAGCACAACTGCCACGTTGTTTTCTGTTTCTTTTTACCGCCGATTTCCTTTTAGGGCCGATATTGCGGCACAAGTATTCGCCACCGAAGGAATAAATTTTCTGGCCACCTGTCACGCATTTTCCATGTGCCGAACAAAATTTCGCAAAATTTCGCAAAATTTCGCAAAATTTCGCAATATCGCAAAGTAATGTATGTCGGCACAAGTAACGGCATCTGGTGTAATGCGATTTGTTAAAGAGGAATCGGGGTAGGGGAGCGAGTGTGTCAACGTTGTCCGATGTTAATTAATTTTCCACTGGAAATTTCGGTTTGAAATATCGGCGAAACAAGGGTGGTAATTTCGCGCTCTTTTAACAGTTGCACTCCCTTTCTCCCCCTGCACGCGCTTTTAATTTTTGTTAATTACGCGAATAAACTGGATTAATTTCTCTTTAAATCTGGATAATTTCCAAAAATCTGCTATTCCGAAGAGAAGCATAGAAGAACTGTGGTTAGTTCTTCCATGACGTGTTCGCTGCTATCATAGATCTACGTGTTTCACCTGTAATCTGTAGTATTCAGTCTTTATAAAGTATCATGTTGCAACGAAAGAGGTTTACGTTTCATAATGTTTTCCAGTTATTCGCGTTATTTGCAGTTTTTCGGTCGACGATATGTATTTCGCTCGAATAATTCCAACATTTACGATCGCCTCGCGTCGTCACGCCTCTAATGACAATCCTTATAGCTCCTTTTTAATTTCAGTTTTAATTTCATTTTAAGTTGCCGAGTTACTTTCGCTTGATTCAAGTTTAGCTGTTTAACGCTATAGTTGTGAATTCCTGCAATGTCATTTACGAGTTGCCTTAATTCTCCTATTATTATCTGTTCGTGAATATAGGTAGGAGGTGGTTTAGCCGCCTTAATTAGCCGCCTTTCCTAAACACATCCGACGTCTTTCGCCAATACTAACGCGGTGTGTTAACTTGACACGACACGTCTGTCCAGTCTTGACTGCTCAGGCAGAACTCGATAAGAAAGAGTGGTTGAAAATATCAATTTCTAGAACGCATCCAAAAATCATGAAAATTGCAGTTTTACCTATTGATCTGTGTATTAGTCTCATATAGAATAATGACACTCGATCTGTTCTTTCATCGAACGATAACGAACCAACGAACCGACGAACCAACGAAGAAGACAAAAGATAATGGAAAGAATACGGGATGTTAATTGTAGGAAATATTAAACAAATAATTTCTCGTATAGAATTCGAAATATTAATCGCATTGGTTAACGATCGATTGTTTTTTCAGTTTTCAGAAACAAATGTATTATTTTCGAGAAATTCGTCAATAGGTTTGTTCATTCTGTTCTGTTTTGTTCTGTTCTGTTCTACCAGCCAAAGAAGATCCTTTGGTGCAGGCAGCGATTCAAGGCATTCCAGAGGAGGCTGCGAAGAGAGGAGTGTTCCCAGAAGACGTGCTTCGTGCAAGGTTCCTCAAGGTAATTTCACACTGACTCTTGTCATTATCGCATCAAAATTTCAACTCCCTACGAATATGTTAAAAATACAGCTAACTGTAGAAACACCCAAAAATGTTTCCCACGCTTTATTCAACCCTTGTAAACTCTTTACCACTTGTTTGCCCTGAGTTGGAAACTACGTAATAACTTTGAAAAATACAAGACATTGCATAAACTCTGAGAACATATTTGGCCGTTGCGTTTTGCAATTTTTTAACGTCTTTTGCAACATCGCTTGTTTTGCCGATCGCTGGTTCTTACCGCTTACCGCGTTCTGTACGATCGTGTATCACGATCTCACGCGGATTTCTACAGTTAACACCTTTGTCGGTCAAATGTTTATAGGGCCAAATTTTCTAAACTGTTCGTTTCTGTGAAAACTGCCTCTCCTTATCGCCTTTAACGACCTGAAATACCGCCGATAAAACACATTCAGATAACAAGTTTTCCAGTTCGGATGCCGCTATCCTTTCTTTTTATTTTGATGGATTTTCCGTGATGGCTTGGCTTTTCCAAGGATTAAAAAGTTTATAATAAGGAGTTATTCGAGGGACAGGACAAGTTTACGGTCTACCGTTTTTACGTTTCAGGTGGAAGAGGTGGCCAGACGATTAGCCATGGTACCCGAGGAAGGTGCTGCACTGCCTGTCTATTTCCTTAGTTATCTTCAAAGCTATTTGATGATTAAGAACGCCAATCCCATTCCCCAAAGTGAGATCGAGGACAAGCCCATTGATGCGAGCAATCTTAACACATTCGAGATTCTTCATCGGGCCAGGTAGGTACCTTTTCTGACTTGAATTTTGTTTTACTGTCAGTGTCGTCGAACTGGTAGTTATTTTAGAATGTTATCTCCTATTGTTTCCTCCTAATACAATTTTTCTTGTTCTTAATTTTATATTTATATATATTTATATTGCTTGCTTTTTATTTATTTGCAGCGTGTGTGTGTGTGTGTGTGTGCGCGCGCACGCGCGCGCGTATGTATATGCATGTATCGTAAATTTTGAATATGTGTATATATATATATATATATATATATATATATAAATATATATTCAAAATTTATCAATTTATCGATCAAAGAAAATTCAGTCGTAGTTTGTAGCGCGTTAACGAGTTCATTTAAATATAACCGACATTTTATCTTAATTTATTCATATTCGGCGAATTTTGTTCAAAAGTTCACAATTACCTACGTTACATCTTTATATTATTTTACTCACTGATGATACGTCTACTTTGGGCAAGACAAAGTTTCGCGTTGGAAACTTTCATTCAAATCCTATCAAATAGGATTCGTTTTTTAATTATTTAAATTATTTTAATTAGAAAAGAATTGTGAAATAGAAAATTAGAAAGAGGAAAGAGTACGTTTTAAGTGTATATTGAAAGCCCTATTACTAGAACCAATAGAAATACGTGGTTTAATGTATGATAGTAATGTTAATCGTAGTAAAAGCGAATCGGTTGTTAACGCGGTTCTTAATCACGGTACAAGCATGATTACAGTGTCGAATATGATTGTGAAAATCGGGTCGCGTCTGCTAATTAGCAGATGGAGAGGGTTCCTGTGGAAGGAACGAACGAGCAACCCTGGCCAAACAGGGAAATTAATTTTCCGGCCCGCGTTTATCAACATCGCGTTCAATCGCGTTGTCGTTGTTTCTTATTGGCGCGGCGACTGCGATGCGATTTGATGACGATGAGGCGGTATTGTCGTCGACCCTTTGTTCACGGACACGTTCTAGACTTTGTTATACCGTTTGCCACCCTCTCCGGCCACGGGCTGAAACGTGGCGATCGATGGTCGAACAACGAATTTGAAAGATTCGTCTTTATATCGTACTTTCCAGCGGATTATAAATTATAAAAGTGTTCTCGCAGTGGAAATTTGTTGTCGGTATATGTGAAATTCTTGTTGAAATAAGTTATAAGAGATTTTTTATTTTAGGCGAGATTTTAGAATAGAATAATAATAAAGAAGACTTTTAGTTGCGCGCATCTAAAATATATTTATAAATAAATATTAAGCGAGACAAATAATACTAGGAAATATTGTGAAATGGCACATCGCAAGTGGTCATTATTAACTTATTTGAACTGAACGAAAAACTAAATGTATAAATACATATGTATTGGCGTTCTTCTAACAGCTTGAAGCTTAAAGAGAATTGCTTCTCTTTAGGCAGTTTATTCTAGTCGTATAAGAATTTGGCGATTAAAACGTGTAGTTTGACGAGAATTACATACAATAATTCAATGGAATTCTTCTCTCTCGTGTAAGAAAGAGAACCTTTTTGTAACGCGAGGGAAAACTCTTGTTTCTTGGTTTGCGATATCAGCATTAAGGCTCGTTTGTTCTCATGTTGCAATGTCATACCGCTGTGCAACATTAGCGATACGAGCTCGTGGTTGCTGTTTCGCGGTTTTCGCAGATCTTGTTGGTTTCTTCAAATAATTTTCAACTTGTCAGCGTCGTGACTCGGTGAACGGCGCAACCCATAAACAAATCATAATAAAACGGCCACGCGATTGCGAATAGCACCGCACGGCAATTTCTCAATTTTATGTTACAAATTTGAGAAGCAAACGAGTTCCGATACGGTGACGGTGCGCATTTAATAGCAACGACGTTTATTAAGTCCGAAGGATGTATAGAATTTTTATAGAAAAGACGTTCTAGACGAGTTCTAAATAATTTCGTTGCATAAAACTGTCACAGACACTTTTAAAGCAGGTTTCCGCTTTGCCGCAACTTCGAATCTTTCAAATAAATCGCTCGAAGTAATTGGAGAATCACGTACACGATACAGGCATTTTTAAACGATTCTTTAGTAAATTCATTTCTCCTTTTAGCATTATCAGCCTAGTAATCGATGAAATTATAGTAATTGTTGGTAACAGCATCGGAAATTAAAGTTTAAGCTTGTCCAGCGAAGGGCACTGAACGCTGCTCGAATTTAACGCCCGATCCTTTTTCGCCTTTCTTGCGTCTCGCAACGTTCTCGTCTCTTTCTGTACTTTTTTTACTTGTTTACGGATGCGTTAGAATATTTTTGTTTGTCCTGTTTTACGTTCCACTTGAGTTACACACGTCCACGTATTACACACGTCCGGAAATCACAAAACAATCTCTTTCCATTTTCTGTACCCTCCTTTTTTCATACACGCAATCCAATCTCCCCAACTCTCGTTGAAATTCTATCGGAAAGCCTATTAAGCCGAAACCAATCACAGGTTCTTCTTCGATTTTTATGTAACGATATCCACGACAAAACAGAGCCCGATCCTGACGCGCGCCGATTAATCGATGCGCGTGCTGAAGTTCTTGGAGAACGATCGACGACACAGCCGTTACATCAACCCCTGGTCTGGAAATGGAAATGGAAATGGAAATGGACATGGGAATGGGAATGGGAATGGAAATGGAAATGGAAATGGGAATGGAAATGGAAATGAGCGATTCGTCCTCGAGTTCGGCTGCGTTGCAAGAGTGGATGACGGGTCACACGCGATTAACCGTCATAGTTCCTTCAACAGTTGCGTGCGAGACGTTTTGGTGAGAGACGCTTGTTATCGATGGAACGATTTCAACTCGCCTGCTTCGACCTTCAAATTCGTGGATAAAGGAAGTTGAAGCGTGACGTAACAGACGAGAATTATTACAAAACAATGTCAAGTACCCTCCGAGCATCTATATCCACAGATACTTGATAATCCAGGTTTTACTTATCTTGTGGCATCTACCTGGTTTGCGTCAAATGCCGATTCTTCGGAGCATTCTTTATATTTTTCTAAATAATAAAGTAAGCTGTATTTGTTGGAAACGAAGCTACGTAACGTAATGCAGATACTACGGACGATACAGAGGTGTGAAAGAAGCTGATCTAACCATTATCCAGGCAATTTGGTGGAATGGTCGAAATTCGAAAAGAAATTTCTCGAGACGACCGGTTTCCGCCTGGTACGCTTTTACATGCATGACTCGTTCGTTGATTGGTCGACGGGTAATTCGGATGATGGTTTTCCCAGCGCCTCGCCCCCCATCTGCCAACGATATTGTCAGATGTCAGACTCCGATTTCCCACTGATTTTCACAACTGCTTTTTATCTCTTTATCTCGTTCGTTTTATTTCGATTCTATTTGTTCGATCCAGATGAATCTTATAAATTTCGATCGTAAAAATGAAACGTACGTGGCAATGTTTGAGATATTAAACCGACGCAATGGTTATTGAAATGAAAAGTAAAGTAAAGTCTAGTAGGTGTAGTAGCAGGTGTAGTAGCAGGTGTAGTTTTCATATAGGAAATTGAGTTATACGTATATGTAACGAATAATATCACGAATCTGAATCGCAATATTTGAAGCTGTTAACCAAATGATCCAGTTAACTAGAAATGTGCCTGCCAAATGTGGAATGGATTTTAATTCTTTCGAGTATACATAAATATAATTCCCGTTTCGTGTAAAATCGATATTTAATTAATGAGAAGACATTTAGAATCTGACCGGCGATTTCATTCGTCCAGACCGATTAACAGATTGATTAACAGCTCTGGAATCTTTGCTTTCAGATATTGGCTGGATCGTGGGGACTTCAAGATGACTCTCCGCTACATGAACCTCCTGAAAGGAGCGTCAAGATCAATCGCCAGAGACTGGATGAACGAAACTAGGATCCTTCTGGAGACCCAGCAGGCGGTGGACACGCTATTGGCGTACGCTGGTGCTATAGGTCTAGTATTCCTCGGCGCTGGAGATTCGAAGGTCAGTCGAAACGATTAGAATAAAACAAAAACAACAAAAGAGAATCACGTATAATAGAGAACGAGAGACATCTTGTCTAGGGCAAATTTTTGTATAGTTTCAACTAGAATTCTGTCAAAATATCGCGAAAATGTATTCGGTTTTCTCGGTGAAATTCCGCCTTCAACGGATTTCACATAAAAGGAAGAAAAAGAGAAGAAAAGAAAAAAAGAAAAAAGAAAAAAGAAAAAAAAATGCCAAATTCAAATTGAAGGTGACAGTCCGGGCAATGTATTTTTAATTGTTTATAAACGATACTACTTATTGGAAGATACTACTTAAATATACTGGGATTGTTTAACAGAATTCTCGAACTGTGTTATTTATAATTTCCGGTTGCATCTTCTGTTTTTTCAATCGTCTCATGCTTTCGACATTTTCCGATATTTTTTTCTTTTTTGTGGATCGAGTATAGCTCGAGTATGGTCTGTTCGAACTTTATGGACACGAATCTTTCGAATAGTGTATTAAAATCGTCAATAAAAATAGCTTAAATTTATCCGTCGAAGATTAATCATCGTTATTCTTCTTCCCTCCTCTCATAATTTACTTAATAAACTAGACTTTTTTTTCTTTTTCTTTCAACATCCTTTATCTTTGAGTATTTGTATTTAAGAGAAACTTTAGCATGATTATTAAATGAAATTGAAACACAAGATACACGCATAGGTATATACCTATTAACCCCTTGTCTTATAGCTAGAATCTGGATGATTATGTATTTGTAGGAAACGTGGAACAAATGTATACAACGTATGAGAAATTGCATAAAAACGTATTATACAAAATCCAATGTTAGAACTCTTCCACCAAAATGACAATCATTTTTTAAATAATTCACCATGATACGAACAAAGATATTGCATAAACGTCCACAGATTGCTTATAAGTGTTGACACCGTTATATAATATATTATAGATAGAAAAAAAGTTATAATTCCAATTCAACAAAGATGTAACTTTCAACTCGAATCTCAGCTTCTAGTTTTTAAATTATGAGTAATATTTCAATATTTTCATACAATTTCATGTAATATCCTCTTATTAGGACAGTGAAGGGCTAAAATTTCCATAAGTACGTATATGTACGTATGTACGAGAAAGGTTATAAGGCAAAGGATTAAAGAAAAGGACTCTTTCATACTTTGCTTCAACTTGGGAAACTCGTTTAACGATAGAAAAACACGATTGGGTGAGCCAAGCGAGCCGAAGCAGGGTAGAACGTAGCAGGGTTGATCGTTCCAGTGGTGTGTTACACGATCGCTTGATTTACAATACTGTTCAATAAATACATACGATAATAATACTATTACTAACAGATTGTTAAATAAACAAAAAGACGAGAAAATCGAGATACTAAGAAAGGTGTTCGTATGGAGGGTTGAGAATCCTATAGCGATTTAAGCCGACCCAGTTTCGTTCGATCATACTTTTAACAGCTGAAATATCTTCTCAAAATCTCGACATGGACGCATCGTTGTGATTTTCAGCCCAACATACGTATATGTATAACACGAAAGACAAAACACAAATTCACCCCTGGAAAGGTTGACCGCCCTCTTCTTGCAGCGTTAACAGCATGATTCACGATTTTTTGCTTGCAGTAAAAAAAAAAAAAAAAATAGAGGGCTGGCAAAATCGACAGGAATCGAAACGACTTCCGCCGGCCAGAATGCTCTCGTCCCTACTTGAATTCTCGCGTCAAACCGCCGATACCGAAACCGATCACGAACGAACAGTGAGAGATCTAAAACAAATCAAAATTGAAAAAAAACCGTTTCAAAGAAACAAACGATCGAAAGCTTCACGAAATCGAAACAGAAAAAAAAAAAAAAAAAAAAAAAAAAAAAAAAAAAAAAAAAAAAAAAAAAAAAAAAAAAAAAAAAAAAAAAAAAAAAAAAAAAAAAAAAAAAAAAAAAAAAAAAAAAAAAAAAAAAAAAAAAAAAAAAAAAAAAAAAAAAAA